>CAVMBE010000065.1:0-161391 GCA_963674455.1 Lecanosticta acicola
GTTGCCCCCTGTTCTCAGCATGGTGTGCCCCATTATAGGCCCACTTGTATGACCCTGTGCATATGCTTGCCCACAAAACTCCTATTAACTAAGCCTACTTACTTCTCAATGCAGTCATTTGCATTTTGAACATCCCCCCCCCCCCCCCCCCCCTTACCCTCTCTCCTCGCCCCTACTTATGATTGTGTTCAGAAAGGACGGCTACGAATTATCCCCCGCGTCTTCACAGCCCGCAAATCCCGCTCCCTCACCGCGAACGAAAGTCCAGGAAAACGGCTCCGAAACGCCTCTCAAAAACACACACATGGCTCGAAGGCGGAGTTCATTTTCCTAGATGGAACTACCAGTAGAAGGACTGTTCGATGGAGAAGAGACAGCCGCGTCTTTGGATGGTGTGTACGAAGTCGTTAAGTCGGGTAGAACTAGAGAACTAGGCTATGATTAGGTCTAATGAATCGAATTGGCCGGAGAGGTAGTAGGGCAGCTAGAAAGTCGTGGAGTTAAGGGTGTAGTTTCGTAATCTTGTCAAGAAGTCTTCTTGTTCTGACGGGAGGAGACATGTTGTGTTGATTGTAGATAGGGCTTGGAAAGGAATCCGTGACCGAAGGTCTGTGGGAAGGCTGGAGATTCGGCGATGAGGTTCTCTTAGAGAGTTGCGTTCGTGATGGTGGTGGTGGTGTATGTCTCGACGCAGGGGTCGAGAGTGTAATTTGCTGCGCCTGCGCCGTGGCAGTGCCAGGTGTTGTTTGTGGCGGCATTGTTGCAGTTCAGTGGATTCATGCTACTTGGATTGTATGGTCCAATAGTCAGGTTTCCGCCTGAAGATTGGAGCGGAAGGCCAACCAGGAATTCCAAAAACCACGCTGCCTCCATTATCTGCTCCAGAGTCGGAAACACCGAAAGCAGAGAAATTGCTCTCTCCGCCGTAGAGAGTAAAGTGATTGCTCAAGCCTGGAATTGAAGTATTCACGCTAGGAGTCGCCGTAACGTTTCCGTCTACGGCTAGATTTTGCAACCGAACCGTGATCTAGCTTGAGGCATCCCGATAGCTACTATAGTATCCGATAGTCCCTAACGGAGCAAAAGTGCAGTTACCAGAAGTGCACTGGAAATTGACCTGTCCCCTAGGTGCAACAATACCCGCTTCGATAGCTGCTTGCTCTTCGGACGTGATGCTAATAAGGCCTGCTCCGACGTGCACACCCTTGGCCCGTAAATTACTCTGTCCGTAGAAGGAGCACTGAATCCCTCTGATTCGGCAAAGTCCAATCCGAGTAATGCAAGACTTGCTGCGTGAAAGGGTCTACGAAGAGCGCTAGAAGTATCATGAGACATCCAAGCCAAGTGCCAGGAATGTAGTATTTTATTTCTTCCCGAGCCGAGGAGTATCAGAGCATCCGACGGACCTCTGGTAGCATCGTCGTGTAGTGCGAGATCGTATAGCGGCCTCGGACGTTCGTCAAACTATTTCCATTTCTGCTGTGCGATTCTTTCAGCTAGGAGGAAAGTTGCAGCGGCTTTGAGAATGACCATATACGCGCGCAGTAGAGCGTTGACTGTAATGGCATACGGCTGCTGAGGGAGTGGTTGGCCTTGGTAAGGGTAGAGCGTCCCAATGATGGCAGCAACGGCCACTATGACCAAGAAGCAAGCCAGACCCTCCGTTCTACCATGTCTTGAAAAGTAGTCTCGATTTTCCAGGCCGTGGCACTGATGTGGTAAGCGGTTGACGCACGAGCAGAGGTCTCATTGACTGGCTGTCCTTCGAAAGACTCGTAGGCGTTGACTGCGGTACTTTGAGAGACGTATACTGCTCTCCGGATTCCTGGTAAGTTCGAGCACATTCCTTCTTAAGCAACCGTACGGTCTTAAGGCGGTGCTTATGATTCAGCTATTCATCTAACATTAAACGTCTGACACTACTTAGATGCTCAGCCGTCTCGCGATAGATTCTTCTATGCGACAACAAGATAGCTATACTCCGCGCTTATCTTGTTTGTAGCGCCGTGAAAGTCATTCACTTACCTACGAAGCTCTGTCTGTTATGCGGCACACGTGAGATGCAGACTCTGCATCACGGCGCGGAGACTGCTGTCAATGTATAACAGTCGTTTTGTGCCGATGTCTTATATCGAGTCTTGTTGTCGAAGTTCTCGTCCCGTGTCCGGTTCCCAAGAGGCACCCCTGGATAGCGGGGAAAGGTTTCTCCGACGCAGCGCCTGATTGGAGAGAGCGGTTCCATCAAACGGGTCTAGCGTCGGCGAGCTATCGGCGTTCTGCGCAACGAGACTACGACAAAATCGCTTCGCTGGCGACATTGAAGTTCTCCCTGTGATTCAATTCATTCCATCTCATGCTCATCTCATGAGTTCTATGCATTCACATCACGTGGGCGCTCTGTCAAGTTGTTCAGCAACACCGAAATACCATTGGAAAAAGTCCCCGCGCGGGCATGCATCCTTCAACCACCGCGGCGCTAGGTACTGTCGTCTACCTAATCCGATCCAATAGAGGGCGGGGAATGGAGACAAGACAAGCCGTGCTGCTATACATACTCCTTAACCATGCCAATAGCTTGCACAATGTTTGTTAAGGAGAAGTACAAGACCCTAAACGAGCCAAAAAATACTCCACTTGGATTTTGGTTTGGTGGAGGATTCGGATGCTTATCTCTCCATAGTCCAGCCTCCTTCCTGCGAGAGATTGCACTTGCGAGGTGTTCTTGCATTAACCAGGAGCGGGTCCTCCGGGCGTGCGAGACGGTGGGATCTCTGAGCTGTGGCATGAGGTTGTTATCAGTATCTCTGGGATGAAATTCCAGTTCATGCAGCCCAGTGGTCGCTCTTGAACAAGTTCGACCTATACCATGGAAAAGCAGCGTCGTCTGAGACATCACTGCGAGACCTTCTTTTGCAAGATTTTACACCAGAGCATCATCACGACAGAGGGCCCGGACATGGTCTCTCTTTGAAACCATCACAAAGGTAACATCAGGAAACATACTCGATCGTCACGCTGTGAGTTTGAACTCTTCCAGCAATGAGCTACTCAAGTCACGGCTGTTGCCATGGCCACTACTGCTGCCACGTTTTACAGCTTCGGAGAGGCACTGTTCAGCTCGCGGCTTGTTGACTCCAGGTTCCCTCACGGCTGGTGAGGCGTTTCAAAGTGCAGGAAGAAAATGTACAGCCATACGGAGCCTGGTGTCGCTTGGCCGGGTATGTTATCAGTTGCAACTTGTTTGGCCGTCGACAGCCGTCCTACCAAGAGCTCGGAAATCCGCTCGAGCTGGATAGGAAGACCCGGCTCGAAGCTGTTGTGGAGAAAGTTGGTTGCGTGCAGATTTTGCTCAGAAGGAGATCCGCCTTCAGCCGGAGACAGTGTACGTATCTGCATGCCGAGAGGCTGCATGCCGACCGACCCTGCGGCGACGACTTGGATACGTAGCGGTACTCGTAGGGCGACACAGATGTGTTGAACGATCGATTGCGGATGAGTCTTGCTGTCATGATTGAATTCTTGATTTTGGATGTTTGCGATGAAGAAGTGAGAGATGTGAAACGCAAGGAATGCGGGTGCGGGCGGAAGTTTCCATTGCTGCGGAGAGTGCGGAGAAGCTGGGTGGGACACGATGAGGCTTGGCGACGACGTGACACGTGCAAGCCTCGGAAGCCCCGGACACGGGCCAGTCTCGCACACGATATGATATGGTGAAGACGAGCGAACTCCGGTCCGCAGGCGACTGTCATGAGTTGACGACCGAGAAGAGGTATCCGGTCACATTCCAGCTGCTGAGAACGTCGGAGCCGAGGACAAGAGTCGCCGTTCTCAGCAGAGCAGTGCCCTGGGTATCCGATCCGGTATTCTCACGCTGACCAGAGACGCCCGCCGCATGCATCCATGGCGGCGGGCCAGATGTGATGATGTGAGAGCTGTCGCGGTGAGAGCTGTCCGGTCGCTGCGCTGCGCTGTGGGTGAGATGGCGCCGCGGGCGTCTCGAGTGTCCCGCTCGTCGCCCAACGCTTTCCCTCTGCCTCTCCTCCTCCTGTTTCGAGCGTTTGATGAGATGAAGAATCGACCCTCCACTCCGGCGTGTTGAAGTCATGCACTACGTCAATCCCCGATGATCTAACCGCTGTTGCTTGGCACCGGCCTTACGGCCGTTACACCCGATCTCAGCAACCTGATTGGCGCGCTAAGAGACCGGCCGGACGACGAAGACGGATCGCCAATCTCGCTCTTGCATGCGACTGTTGTCCCTCCACCTTCAACAAGAACCCGCCTGTCGCACCGACTGCAACATTTCTTGGACAACCACTGCACTCTTCCCACGCTTCTTCCCGGCACATCTCTACCCTATGCCTCTCTGCATCCGGGATCCAATTCGATTCTTATAACATGCACTCCAGCAGCAGATGCCGCAGTTGACGTCGAGCCTGGTGCCACCACAATACATGTCCAGCTGAGCGCCGCCTACTCACAGCGCTCACCCTATCCACATCCCTCGGAGGAGCAGAGCCACGCTCCAGTACGACCATGTGCATGCGCTTGCAATTGTCACCCCAGTGTTAGCAACAACATGCCTCCCGTCGCTTCCCTCACCTCCTCTCATCGCAGCGCTGGCCGCAGCAAGACCGCAACCATGTCCACCTCGACACCCGCCGATCTGACACTGTCAACTCGAAACCTGCGCCCCACCTCCGGTCTATCTCAGAGAAATGGCGACCGCTCCGCCGGGGCCTGCTCGCCTTCGCCTGTATCTCCCGTGGCAGCCTCCTTCCGCTCGGGTTCGAGATCAAATCTTGCGCATGATATGGTCCGGAGCACATCGACTTCTACCAAGACTTCAAGCAACAAGTTACACAAGCGAGGCACAGCCTCGACGCCCTCATTGCCCGCCTCTTCGCCTCCGTTCGCGAATGGCGCTCGCTCGCAATTCACCACTCCCTTCGCTACATACGAAGAGCCCTTCCCAGATGTCGATCCCCTACCCGCACCCAACTCGAGCGTTCCCAAAATCAAGCCTTACCTGCGAAAGATGTCTACAACGAAAGAAGACCAAGGCACGATCGATCTGTCCAAGAGCATGAACGAGAATGATCGCGTGGCAGGGCTGGGCATACAAGACTTTGGAACCAAGAGTGCCGCGGATGTGAGCTTTGCACATAGCAGAAGAGGACGGCACGGCAGGTCTATTAGTGGCGAGTCCCAGGGCAGTGCGGGCAGTGGCAGCTTCAAGCCGGGCCAACCGTTCACACATCCAATGGCCAAGACGCCAAGACCTTACACGCCTCCGGCTGGCCGTAGTTACGCAAGCTCACTGAATGACGAGGAGGCAAATGAGAGCGATGATATAGTGGAGGATGAGTTCAGGTGGGCTGCTGGATACAGCAAGAGACGAAGCATGTCCATCTCGTCCAACAACCCAACGCCGCTGTCACAGACCCTCAACGCCAGTGAACTAGGTCTAATCCCCAAGCTCACCAACGCATCCCAGTCCAACCTCTCCACGGTTAGCTATCATTCCGACAAGTCATCGGGCCCAAAGAAGGGACGATCACGACGCAACACCGAACTTTCTCAAGACCACGTCTCTTCGCCGACTTCAAGAACATCGTTAGACAAAGCATTCTCCCTCGTGGGTCGTCGCTCTGAAGCTGCTGAGCCACAGAGCAGAAACGAGATGATCGCTGTAGCGAGGAAGAAGTTCGAAGAGAAAGAGGCCAACAAGGATCTCAAGTACGAGAGCAAGCGACGTCAATCGGAATCGAAAGAGCATGAACGACAACGCAAGAAGTCGGAGACGCCAACAGCGAAGTCTGCCCTGACACACGCACAGCCCGATCGGGTTGCGGAGAAGGAGAAGCGACGTCGCAAATCTTCTGCCGCTGCCGCACTTGCGGGTGCTGAGAGGGATGAGAGAGCTCAGCCTAAGAGCAAGAAGAGCAAACAGCAGCCCAGTCGAGACGAATTCCGAGCAATGTCCTACGACGACTATAGACCAGCGAATGCTGCGAGTCTGCCACGATACGGCACCGACCCCGGCTGTGGTCAGTCTGCTTTGAGCGAGAAGACGCCTAGGGCAGAATACGAACTTCAACCGATGATCCCTGAGAAGAAAGACGACGGGAGCTGGATGCGCTTCTCGACGTGGGTGCAGACGAGAATGTTGAGTTGTGGTGGAAGGGATTGATCGATGCATCCCACTGTTCGAACATTCGCGGTTTTGGAGCCTTAGCGTTGTCTCCGTTTTTGGCGTTTGTTTTTGTGCATTTGGATACCCGCTCTGGTTCATCGTTTGCATATACTGCTCTTGAGCGCTGGCGTCCGTTTGTGGGATGCGCAGATTGGCGCTCGCTTGAGCACAATACATGATGATGATGATGATGGAAACAGGCAACATGTAGAAGATTGCAACAAAATTTTGAAACCCAAATAGTACATGGAGAAGTATAGGTGTTACACACAATACCTCTCTTCCATTCCTCTTCTCGATGCGAAGAGTTCAAGTACCTTTTCTTATCCCACAATTGTGTCCGAGGCGAGAAAGGTCCGTGCTAGCCGGAGTGAGTCTGTCTGGACTTCACATTTTTTCCCTTTCTTTTCCTTCTCACAGTGCTGTTCGTTGTAGGCTGTGTCGGGTCTTCCGTGAAGAAAGTATTTCAAAGGCCGGAGTCTGACCTTAGAATGCCCTTCATACGCGATCAACGCCACGTGTGGAGTGCACGAAGGCAGAAGCGGGTGTAAGGTAGCTTTGTGCCTAATAGCTACGTGGTAGGCCGAGGGCTTTCTCGCCGATGAAATTCATGATCATTTCCTGAGCAAACACGTGTGAGCGGATATAATACCAATGCCATGGAGAGAGAAGAAATTGTGGTGACTTACGCGGCTCACGGGTGCGAGTCGGGGGACGAAGCAGTCTCGGAGGTATCGCTCGACGTGATACTCCGCCGCATAGCCCATGCCGCCCATGCTCATCACGCTCCGCTCGCAAGCAGTGAATGCAGCTTCGGCCGCGATGTACTTTGCGCTGTTGGCGGCCACTCCTACCTGATGCGAAGTGATGCTGTCGTCGTAGTCTGGGCTGTTGGGGGAGCTGCGATCGTACAGTCGGGCGGCGTGGTAGGTCATCAGCTTGGCGGCTTCGAGTTGCATGAAAGCTGACGCGAGAGGATGTTGGATTGCCTGGTTCTGCCCGATCGGTCGGCCGAACACAATCCGCTCTTTGGCGTACTGGGTGGACTTCTTCAGCGCGGCGTAGCCGAGGCCGAGAGCCTCGCCGGCGAGAAGACATCGCTCCGCGTTCATTCCGTGGAGAATTATCTTGAAGCCTTTGCCCTCTTCGCCGATCAGAGCGTCTTTGGGGATCTGGTAGTTGTCGAAGAAGACCTGGTTCGCGTCTACGGATCGGCCGCCCATCTTTCTGATCTTCTTGACTTCCAGACCGGGTTGCGACTTGTCGAGGTTTATGTAGAACATGCTGAGGCCTTCGCTGGGCTTCTTGACCTCCTCGATCGGCGTGGTGCGAGCGAGGAGTACCATCTTGTCTGCGATTTGCGCATTCGTGATCCAGATCTTCTGCCCGGTGACACTATATCCGTCGGCATTTGGCGTTGCGGTGGTCTTCAACTTCAGCGTGTCAAGGCCCGTGTTCGGCTCTGTGACGCCGAAGCAAGTCCTCCATTCGCCGCTGATGATCTTGGTGAGGAAGCGGTCTCTCTGCTCCTCGGTTGCGAATTTGGCAATGGGCTGGGTGGCGTAAACATTGGCGTGGATCGATTGAGCACCAGCCATGCCGGCACCACTCTCCGCAATACTCTGCAGCATCATCGTAGCCTCCGAGATGCCGAGCCCTCCGCCGCCCAGGTTCTCGGGCAGCGCGATGCCAATCCAGCCATCTTTGGCTAAGGCGGCATGCAGCTCGTGGGGATATGTCTCGTTGTAGTCGTGTTCCATCCAGTATTCGTCCGGATAGTTGGAGCAGATCTTGAAGATGGCATCGCGCACCGTTAGTTGCTCGTCACTGAAACCGGAAATCTCCATCAATTTTGTTCTGGGCGTTACGGAGAAGGCACGGGTGGTACATCTTGATGAAATGGATGGATTTGTGCGGGAGAGAGAGGCAAGACGAGATGCAGAGCGGAAAGAGGAGAGAATGTTCTTTGCCATGATGTAGAATAGAGATGATATGCTTGAATATGCGCGCCTTGGATGAAATACCTGTGAATGTTAAGAGGAGAATGTATAGATTGCTTGTTAACGGCGATGTCGGATGTTGAAGTGAGGAGCGTCGGGAATAACGTGCGTCAGTGCAGAAGTGAAGTCTATCCGGGGCCTCCGAGCAACTACCTACAGCACTACTTAAGAGTAGTCATCAATAGGTACTAGGTGACTGCTAGCGCCTCAGTACAAGAAGCCAGAGTTGCTTCGAAGGCGACGAGCAGGTCACGTGCGTCCGGGCGTGGGTCGTGTTGCGGGCCGCCCCGGCCTTTGTTTATCGCAGCTTCCGCCCGTTGACGCTTCATCATCACCACCACAACCATTACCGCCGAGGACGACCATACCACCGCGAGCTCCGCTGCATACAGCATACTTCTTGAACGACACGATATCGAATTGTACAATGCTCATCTAGCACATATATCGCAGCCTACGGTCTTTCTTGGCGCACTGTTGAATAGTTTGGACCGAGTAAACAGACGCGACCGCACACACATACCCAGCCGCGCCAATGGCTGCAACACGGTCAAAGGCGACACCGCCTGTTGGCTCGTCGCAATGGATACAGAACGAGAAAGAACACGCTGATCAGTTCGTCACGCAAGAGGTGGAGGAGTTCAGCTACAGTGTGCGCAACGAGTTAGAATGGCTGAACGAGCACATGGCCGACATTTTCTCCAAAACCCAGGTGTAAGTCGAATACCAGAAGACATGCACGAACCCACTGACACGTCGCAGTAACTTCGCAGATATGTTCAAGACACCTGGCAAACTACGCGGAAAAACACCTCGCACTGCCCGAAAGCGAGACGCAACAGCTCCACGACAACCATTGACTGACATTTTCGCTCCCAATGCCACACTGCCTGCCCCTGCCTCTGCGCAAAAGACGTCATTCTATGATAGAGTCGCCCAGCTACAAGTCCCTCAAGACGAAAATCAGATGCCGACTCATAAGCCCGTCTCGCGCGGCACCAGCCCACAACGCGCCGGAAAGCCCTGGACTGATTCCGGGTACCATGGAATGATGACCGAAGACGAGATGGAGCTTGACGCTGCTACGCATGCTGAGACTGACACATCTTCTCGGGCCGGTGAGCCACAAAAGATACCCACACGCGACGATCAGCCACTCGCTCAGCGCCTGCGGGATGGCAAGGCGGACGAGACTGGCACTAGTGATGACTCCTTCATATCTGCCAGAGAACAGGAGAGCGATACGCCCGCAGCGGCTGATGAAGAGATTGAGGACGCTGCTCCTGCCGGTGAGCCACAGGATGAACCACATGCCGAGGACGAGGTAATGCAGGATGAGAACGTGCCTCCTCCAACCGAAGAAGAAGAAGAAGAAGCCCACGAGGCTCCAGCCAACGAGGATATGAAGGCATTGGAGGCTGAGCAGGACAATGACGTGGACATGAATGTTGATGAGTCTCCTCATTCGGACGCGTCCAGCCCGCAGAAGCCGCTGCACAGAAAGAGCAGCTTCACTTTCTCCTCCCTCCCAGCCAGGGAGCCGCTCGGTGCAAAGCGAAGCATGGGACAAGTCGATCGACACAGAAGCAGCTTTTTTGGCAAATCAATCAACAAGGCCAGCCAGAATGATGCCGATGATGAGCTCTCGCAAGAAAAGTCTGCCGATGCAAGAGTCCACAACAAGTCCTCCACTCAGCTTTTGCACGAGCGCCTTAACATGCTCGGCAAGACAAAGGAGCCTCGTTCATCGAAGAGCATTCCACAGAGCGTTCTTGTCAACCAGCCAACCTATCCTCAGCTTCCAGAGACCGAACAGTCCAACTCTCAGGCAACAGAAGCTTACGACTATCCTGAAAAGGTCGCTGGCAAGACGCCTGCTCCTATGGACGACGACGATGATGATGATTGGATCGCGCCAGCAAAGCCCCATTCCGCGTCTCAGAAAGAGAGTACCGATTCTCCTTCACGCCCAGCAATGCACCAGAAGTCAATTTCGACGAACTACATTCCCTCGCCAAAACCCGAGATGGCGCCGGATACCCGACACCAAAAGGCCATTTCGATATCTCACCCTAACTTCGCAGAAGCTTTGGACACAAATACGCCAGCTGGCTCGCCGATGACGAAGAGGAATAATGACGGCCCGATTAGTGCTTCGAAAAACAGACTATGGTCTGCCTTGAAGTCCGCTAAGAGCATCTTCGCATCGTCTGCAAGTGCTAGCGCTGCGGCCAAGTTAGAAGCCCACAATATCTCTCCAGCTCCAGCAAACTCACCACGGCGAATTTCCGGAGAATCCAAGATGTTCAACATGCCCGGTGCTTTGTACACGCAGAAGGATTTGCTTCAACATCCTGCTAGGAACAATTCTGTGATCTCCTTTAGCCCTAGCAGAAAGACGAGGAAGTCTGCCGAGAGCGACAAGCAGCGTGAGAAGGAGCTTAAAGCGCAGCAGAAGGCGGACGAGGAACTGGAGAAGGCGAGAGAGAAGGAACGCCAGAGAGCTGCCAAGTGTTTGGCCGAAGAGAAGGCCAAAGCTGAGAAGGCAGAAAAGGCAGAGGCTGCCAAGCAGGAGAAGGAGAGAAAGCAGGCTGAAAAGCAAAAGGCTCTAACACCTGCCCAGCGACCGATATCTGCCGAGAGTGAGAAGGCTCCCGAGAGCGATATGGGTCCTCCACCGCCGCCAAAGAACAGCGTTCTTTCAAGTGGCAAGCTTAAGGCACCTGGCCGATTGATCCGTCCAACTCGCAATGAGCCAGCGCAGTCAAAGCCAGCACCAGTGTCCATCCGTGTGGCTTCACAGTCTCAGCGACTGGGTCAAGGGGCAACCCAATCATCCTTCTCCAAGTCGCAAGGCGCAGGTGCGGTGCCACCACCTCCGCCCAAAGACGCTGGACCTCGTGCTTCGTCTGCCATCGGTTTCCGCCCCGGCTCCGCCGCTCCCGGTAACTCCCGTGTGAAGGCTCTTGAGGCTGCCGCGAGGAAGAAGGAAGCAGATGAGAGAGCAGCGGCAAAGAAGGCCGAGCAGAAACGCGAGCTGGAGCGAAAGCGGGCCGAGAAAGCCGAGCAGGAGAAGCGTGCTGAAGAGGAACGTAAGGCAGCAGAACAGCAACGCGTCCAAGAGGCCAAGCAAGTTGCGCAGCGCAAGGCCGCAGAAAAGCAAGCTGCCGATGCCCGCAAGCGTGAGCAAGATCGTGCAGAGCAACAGCGTCGGGAGCAGGAACGTCAAGAACAAGCTCGCCGGGAACAGGAGCGCGCTGAGCAGCAACGCCGCGAGGCAGAGCAATGGCGACAACAAGACGAAGCTCGCAAAGCGAGAGAAGCTCATGAATTCGCAGAGCAGATCCGACGAGAGCGTGCCCAGCAAGCTCAAACACAAGCTCACGGAAGGAGTGATGTGCCGGGAACGCTGAGACAGCTCACGAAGAACATGGTGCCGTCCATCAATCCTGCCAAGCCTGCGAAGAGACAGCTCCCTGCCGATGATGATGAGCCGGCTCAACAGCCGCAGCGACCGGGACTTGTGCGCGGCCCGGCTACATATCAACAGACGGATGCCAAGCGAAGGAGAACTAACGAAGAGCAAGAAGAGCCCAACGAGCGGCGTTCTGTGATGGCGCCGCCCAAACGGCCATCAACTCTACGCAAGGTATGTGAGGTGCCTTCCAATACATGTCGTAATACTCACACTTCAAAGGAAACCATGACCAAATTCTCGCATGGTTATACGCATGCTCCTCCACCTGCAGCGCACCACGCAAGCATGTTCAAGGCCACAGTCACTGCTCAACACCAGATGCAGCACGGTTCGAAGCCTGCTCACCCGAGCCAGCTTGTCCAGATGTCGAATGCTCGAATCCCGTTTGCCGAGAATGCGAATCCGCAAGCCACGTACCAGCCGTCTGGTTCGCAGTCGCAGATGCATCCTGGATACGAGAATGTGCCGCCCAACAAGTTCAAGACTCCTGCACGACCTGCCCATGCTCCCAAATCCGCCAAATCGACGCCACACTACCCGCAGGGTGACAACATCGAGCTTCCCGATATCGCCACAGATTCGGAAGATGAGAGCGATGACGAGGAGGAGACTGGCGGTGGTTTCCGTGCTCCTTCTTGGGTGGCCAGTCCTGCCTTGCGTGATTTGCTCACACAACAGCAGCTTGTTGATCCCGAGACAGTCTTTGGCCCTATTGGTGAGCTCAAGATGGATGAGGTCTTCAAGAACAGCAAGAACCAGGATCGCTTGAAGCGCTTCCGTGATCGTGGAAGCAGTGCGCTTTGGACTGAGACGGGCGATGCTGTCACGAGTGCGGAGAAGAAGAAGGACATGGAGATGCGTGAAAAGGTGGCGAGGGAGGGTGGTTGGCGGTATGAGCCGAACGCTTGAGTTTCCGTCCCTCCTGAACTGGAAAAGCTGTTTGCGAGGCTGATTGAAAGTCTTTTGGGTCTTGGCGTTGAGACAGGTTGGTTTCTTTGAAGGCGGATCTTCTACATACGACCAACTGTCGACGCCCGTTTTGTGGTACATGATGATATTGTACCTTCACCCGCTTTGATCGCTCTTGATAGTTGAGCGATCGGCGCGTGTAGACGATTAATTGCATTTGGCATTGTACAGTGAACGGGCATTCTTCGAATTTTCCACCTTTCCTCTGCTTCTAGTCTCAGAGATCTCGTTGAACCATCCCCCAGCTCAGGCAGCATCTTCTGCTTCGTCTCCTTCCTTCTCTGTCGCTGCTGGTGGAGCCGGAGATGAAGCCTTTGGTAGTCCACTTCCTGCCTTGGGGGGTGGCGGTAATCCTCCAGTCGTCTTGGGCGTCGGAGAACTTCCTTCGAGCTCACGACTCTTTTGCTCTCCTTCGGCAAAGTAATCATCCAATACTGACGCCGGGGTATGATGTGCACGAGCCTTGCGAGGTTTTCCTGCGCCCATCGGAGGTGGTCCTGTTGCTGCTGCTGACGCAGGAGGCGGACCACCTGGCGATGGAGAAGTCATGTTGTTCGCTGGGACGAAGAAGTCTCCTCCTTGCGGCGTAGCGTCCGGTTGGGTTGGTGGCAACGAAGCGTTGTGACTGTTCTGATCGTCTGTAGAGAAGAGCGTCTCGCCCGGCCCAGCAGCTGGTCCCTCCGTCAACGGAGCCGGAATGCGATGTAAAGCACCATATCCCAACACGCAGCCCAGAGCACCTTCGCCGCCCCAATTCTTCGCCGGAACGATGGTGACCATGCGACAGACGTCGTATTCCTGATTGTACACGTACAGCCGCAACGGCGAATTCATGAACCTCTCCACCAGACCACCCAGCCCTCCATCCCCGTGTAGCAGTCCCTCCGGTGATCCGATCACGTAATCGGAATAGGGCAGCAGTCCAGCTACGTCCGCGGGAGAATTCGGCATCACGTCCAGAATATGCCAGACGTCCTCACTCCCGCTCAAGGGAGCCCATTGGAGCGCGATCCCCAAGGGTGCGTCCGCGGGTGGGACGGAAACGTAGACTTCGCGAATCGCACTCCCCTTGGCCCCGAAGACACCGAGGGAGATGGTCGATCCGGCGCAGTTTCGTACTTCTGTGATGAAGAGTTGGGGGTCCGGATTGTCGATATTATGGCCGTTGATGCCGATGATGAAATCGAACCAGGGCTCGAGGGGGAGAGTGGTGGGGTTTGTGTTGCGGAGGATCTGGAAGCCGTAATGGTTGGATGTTCCTCCTTGTTGGGACGATTGAGAAGGGCGGTTGCCGCCGGCTTGGAGGGCGGCGTTGGGGTCGGAGTCGAGACGGGAGATGAAGCGATTCAGGGTTCCGAACAGGTTGGCCATGTTGAGGTTCGAGGTGTTGTTGAGAGTGGTGAAGCGGTTTGGTGGTCGTCGGAGTGGTTTATTAGGAGGTTGAAGTTGAAGGAGAAGACGTGTCGTTCGTGGAGCGCGAATTTGATTGGCTGGCTGCTGTCGCTAGGGTTACGCCGGGCTTCATCTTAGGGTATTGGGTTTAACAATGCGATGTCCCGTTCGCGATAACCAAACTCACAATGAGTGTAGTGCTTGAAAAGGTTACAGTAGGATTCTGGGCTCGTGCGTAATTCGTGTGTGCTTTGCGGCTAGATTTGCTCGAGGACTAAGTCTCAGCCAAGTTCTATACCTCATGACAGACACATGAGTGGATGTAGGACTTTTGACAACATGACCACGGACTCGCAAAACTTATGATTCACATGGCTTGCCTCGTTTTGAGTATTTGAGCAGCTCCTATTCTGACGACCAAGTTATATAAATGTATATGTGGCCGAGCTAACACCCAAGATATAATAGTCGCCGCCGCTGAACGCGCCAAACAAACCAACACATCTATCTCACAATACCCGCATCATGACAGCGATTACGCCTTTCTTCTTGTCCTGAGCGTTCTAATCCCCGTGACCTCGACGCTGTTAGACCCATCCGCAAGTACAGCCCGCTGAATTTGCGTCGCCTCTTCTGACTCGACTGGCCCATTCATGGCCTGCTCAGCCTTTTGCCGCGCGGCCTTGACACTGCCCTTTGGCTTGGGCGGCGTAGACTCGGAGAGCTTACCAGCCGCAGCGGCAATCTTTTCTTGCGGCTCATCATGCACCTCGTCACTCTCGATACCCCGAGTACCGAACGGCGGGTCAAAGCGCTTCCGAATCGTCTCAATCATCTTGCCAAACCAGAAGATGTTGAGCGAGTTCAGAGTCAAGTTCGACGCAAGATATGTCAGGCCGAGCCATAGTGGAATCTGCTGTCCACCTCCCGCGAACGCCAGTCTTTGACCCTGCTCGTCGTTGTAGATTCGCAGCAAATCTTGAGTGGAGTACCCAGTCGGTGCACCGATGTCAGAAGCAACAAGATCGGTCTTTCCCTTGGCGATCATGCTGAAGATGTCGTAGAAGACATAGATACTGCTGATGTTACCCCAGATGATACGGCAGCCGAAGAAAGTGCCGGTGAGGAAAGCGCCATTGACGGCTTGATAAATCGAGCCAGTCAAATCGAGCTTGTCGCAGAACCAGTGGATATTCAAGAACGGGGAGCTGAGCTCGTAGAGAAGGAACACGGGAGCGTAGAAGTAGATGAAGGGCCGCTGCTCACTGTCAGTTATGTGTGCAACGAGTGGAGGTGAGCGCTGTGACATACGTATCCCAGCGCGAAGACGGAGAATGCGCTAATAGCATGCGCCAACATCCCCCACCCGAAGATCTCCACGTTGCAAGCACACATGATCAAGTCCCACAAGAAGTATCCCAGTGCGAAAGACTGGACCATACCTCCAGCACCGTCATACTCCCGTACCCTGGACTCCCATCTCGGGCGCGACCTCAACTCTTTCCGCTCTTCATCGAACCAAATCACATACAACGATAGCGCACTGATGAGCACCGCCTGGAAGAAGGATACGATATGGACATCCCAACTCACGCGCGTTCGGATGTTGAGTTTGCCGTATGTCTGCGGGAAGAAGGTCTTGGAGAAGACGGGAGAGACCACGTTGCAGATTGCTGTGTAGAGGAAGAATGCGAAGAGAACCTCGTGAGCGTGGAGAGCGAGGGTCGGTAGGGACAGCGCATCGGCGAGTGGTTTGACGAGCGAGACCAGCGCCTCCGGCGGCGCAACGGGGAATGGATCCTTCATTGTAGATGATTCGGGTGCTGGAGGAGAGCGCAAAAAGTCAGCTCATGGTCTTTCAGAGGGTATCTTAAGGCGGGAGAAGTGTGGGAGGGAAAGAGTCGCGTGATGAGGAGGACATGCGCCCTCCGGTTCTACTCCGTCGTTCTCGCTCTCGGGAGCCGGCGTGAACCTGGTCTTGAAACCATCAAATTTTGACCGCGACTTTATGGAGCTGGGAGCTAGGCGCGACGACACGCTAAAACTTTCTAGATGCGAGAAGATGCAAACATCAAACACTGCCAGACGTTGAAACACCTCCATCGAGACTCCGAGATACGCTTGAAACCGCGCCAAATTGTCTTCAACTGCGCGAGCAAGCTACAAGAGAGTTGGTCGAAGCTTGAAACAGGGCGCAGAGAGCGCGTCTAGATTGCAAAGATGCAGGCTCCTGTGGTGGTTATGAGTATGCGAACTAGCAGCCAGTACCTACACGAGCACGTGCTCACATGAATACAGACACGGCGACCGGCGACCGCAAGACCGGGCGACAAGCACAGCTCTCCAACATCACCGCCGCAAAGACCGTCGCCGATATCATCCGATCATGTCTCGGCCCCAAGGCCATGTTGAAGATGCTGCTGGATCCCATGGGAGGAATCGTCCTGACCAACGACGGCCACGCTATCCTGCGGGAGATCGAGGTCGCCCATCCTGCAGCAAAGAGCATGATCGAGTTGGCGCGGACGCAGGATGAAGAGGTGGGAGACGGCACTACTACTGTCATCATCCTGGCCGGAGAGATTCTTGCCTTGTCCTTACCTCAGCTTGAGCGCAACATCCACCCAGTCATCATCATTCAAGCCTTCAAGCGTGCACTGGCAGATGCTCTGAAGGTCATCCAGGACGTCTCGATACCCGTGGACATCAACGACACCGAGGTCATGCGGAGTCTCATCTCGACCTCGATCGGCACCAAGTTCACATCCCGATACTCAGACCTCATGTGCGATCTCGCTCTTCGAGCAGTACGAACAGTCAGCCACGATGCAGGCGGTGGCAAGAAGGAGGTGGACATCAAGAGATACGCGCGTGTTGAGAAGGTGCCCGGCGGGGAGATCGAAGACAGCAAGGTGTTGGACGGGGTTATGCTGAACAAGGACATCACACATCCCAAGATGAGGAGACGGATAGAGAACCCACGTGTCGTACTGCTCGATTGTACGCTCGAGTACAAGAAGGGAGAGTCGCAAACAAATATTGAGATTACCAAGGAGGAGGACTGGAATCGCATTCTGCAGATCGAGGAGGAGCAAGTGCGAAACATGTGCGATGCCATCATTGCTGTGAAGCCGGATCTGGTCATCACGGAGAAGGGTGTCTCGGATCTGGCCCAGCACTTCTTCGTCAAGCACAACATCACAGCTCTGCGTCGCGTACGAAAGACGGACAACAACCGTGTCGCTCGTGCGACGGGTGCGACCATTGTCAACTCCGTCTACGACCTTACGGAGCGTGATGTTGGAACTCACTGCGGCCTGTTCGAGATCGAGAAGATTGGCGACGAGTACTTCACCTTCCTCACCAAGTGCAAGAATCCCAAAGCCTGCACAATTCTTCTCCGCGGACCATCGAAAGACATTCTGAACGAGATCGACCGGAATCTGCTGGACGCCATGTCTGTCGCGAGAAATGTCATCTTCCACCCATACCTTTCACCTGGTGGTGGTGCGACCGAGATGGCTTGTGCGGTGAAATTATCACAAGCCGCCAAGGGCGTCGAGGGAGTACAGCAGTGGCCGTACCGAGCGATAGCGGAAGCTATGGAAGTGATTCCACGAACGCTCATCCAGAACGCTGGAGGCTCTCCCATCAGAGTATTGACGCAGCTTCGTGCCAAGCACGCTGAAGGTGGCAGCACTTGGGGCATTGACGGAGACGCCGGCAAAATTGTGGACATGAAGGACTACCAGATCTGGGAGCCGCAAGCCATCAAGCTGCAGAGCATCAAGACCGCTGTTGAGAGTGCCTGCTTATTGTTGCGGGTGGACGATATCGTGGGAGCGAAGCAAGCCAAGACTGGCGGAGGTGGTGGAGATGACTAGATCACAGCCGACAAAGTGTGGATGCTTGAGTGAAAAGAACGTTAAGACTTCCCGTACGATAGTGAATGACGAGAAAATTGCTTGTCCAGCCGCTCCCCCAGCGGATTCGATGTGGATTCTCTTAACGGCGTCTGTAGGAACCGTAGACGCCGGAAATTACAGCTTCAGCGCGGCCTTTGCCATCTTCTCGGAACAAGTAGCTCCTACACGCCACTTCTACGACTCGAGACCAGACGATATTTCCCAGAACGGTGCTCAATAGGCTTGAAGAAACATAGTCTCAACGCTCCATGGCAAGCACCTTACCCAAAGTATGCCTCAATAACGATCTTTGACAAAGGAAAGTTTCACCTTCCTACAGCTTCGAGGTCTCAAATCTACTTGCCGATACCGCCCAAAACCATTGTCACGAAGGAAATGCGGCTATTCAGAACCGTAAGAAGATGGATCTCTATTGAACGCAGCTGGTCTTCAATGGATGATACCGCCACGTGTTGTGGCCTGGATGGGTCTCTCCCATCTCTCTCGCGTGGTTGAATGGCAGAGGCTAACGAGGTCGCCACGCAGAGATTGAGCCTACTTGTCATATAAAACAACCTCTGCTCACCTGGTTTACAGTCTCCTCTCTCTTCTTACCCTCGAACACATCTACTTCGAAAGGTATTACACTCGTTTCCACAACGCACCAACACACCTTCGAACTTTACAAAACCCGAATCGAAAAACCCAAACCACCCCGAACCGAATCGACAAGATGCAGTTCACCGTCGTTGCCGCCCTCCTTGCCGGCGCTGCCTTCACCCAGGCCGCTGCCATCCCAGCCGCTGATGCCTGGAAGGTCAACAGCCCAACCCGCTACGGCACCCGCTGCGGTGTCCCGGGCATGAGCTGCAAGCGTGACCCGACCCCAGTCGCTGAGGCCGAGCCCCTCAAGACGCACACTGGCAAGGTGACCCGCTGCGGTGTCATCGGCGAGTCCTGCAAGCGTGACGCCGAGCCGGAGGCCGAGGCGGTCGCTGAGCCAGAGGCCTGGAAGGTCAACTCGCCCACCCGCTACGGCACCCGTTGCGGCGTCCCCGGCATGAGCTGCAAGCGTGACGCCGAGGCGGAGGCTTCCCCCGTCGCTGAGGCTGCCCCCATCCAGACGCACACCGGCAAGGTCACCCGCTGCGGTGTCCCCGGCGAGTCCTGCAAGCGTGACGCCGCGCCTGAGGCCGAGGCCGAGGCCGTCGCGGAGCCAGAGGCCGATGCCTGGAAGGTCAACAACCCCCGCCGCTACGGCACCCGTTGCGGAATCCCAGGCATGAGCTGCAAGCGTGAGGCGGAGGCTGAGGCTGTTGAGGAGGTCAAGCGCGAGGCTGCCCCCGAGGCCGTTGCTGAGGCTGACCCGGAGGCCTGGTAAGTCGTCGAATTCCCCCTTAACCTATCTGTGAATGCCATTACTGATTCCCCATCCCAGGAAGGTCAACAACCCCCGCCGCTACGGCACCCGCTGCGGAATCCCCGGCATGTCCTGCTAGATTGCTAGATTCCCCAAGCACCATTTGATTTGATAACTTGTTCTTCTTCTGAGACATTGCCCTTACCCCTTCCAATTCCATGAGGAGCGGGGGGCAAATTTTGAAAGTCTTGGACTTTGTTTGTATGTAAACTGCGATGGGGGATGTATAGTGGATATATGTTCTCCAAGTGCGGGAATTCCGTCCTGCGCTCTTGAAAATAGTATTCTGGGTATCTACAGATAGATATTCTGGAAAATTAAGGGCATTTTTTCTGTCCTTAATGCTGCTTCTTCTTCGCGAAATATGATTTCTTTCTCTCTCTGTCTCTCTAGGTTGCACCGAGCATGTGAATATGGTGTCCGTGCGTTCACTATATCACGTCGATTGAAATCAGGAACTGGGCTCACCGGGTCGGGGGCCATACTAGCTATCATGGTTCAAGAGTGGGACATGCTTGAATTTTTACACGTGGTTACTTTGTCCAGAGTTTTCTATTTGGAATTGAATCAACATTCTATTATGTCTCGTTCCAACACTCATTTTTCGCAAATTTCCCGCTTCTATGGCTCCTCAATACCGATAAGTGCCCAAGTTTCCGGCCTTTTAAGGCCCCGAGCATCTTATGAGCAGGAACTTGCTAGAACGGTTGTGTGCCCCAGCTTTGGGAATGAATGATATTGGCTCCCACTCTTGAAGTTGAACATGCATTCCAGAAAATTTCCCAATAGCCGTTCTTCTGACTATTCAATTTCTCCGAAATAAACCACAGCTACAACCTCAACTCCTCGAATTCCTCATCCTGCGGAAACCCCAAATGGAACCTCCCGCATTTCCCCCACTCCAGCACGGCTCCCTCGCCCGTCTCGAAATCTATCACCCGACCTCCATGCCGCTTATCCTCACTCAGGAAACAACACTGCAATCCCTCCCCACTAACCGCCTTCTGCCAACCTGGGACACAGAACCCGAAAATCGTCCCCTTGACGTCCCAAAACGTCTTCTGTTGCGTGTTGAGATACTTGAAGCCGCCGCGCAAGCGGAACGGCATCGGCGTGTTCTTGCCCGCGTCCGCAAACAGCTCTTTGAGTTGTTTCGAGGTCGTGGAGGGGGGTGGTTTGACGCGCTGCGTGGGTTGGAAGATGGTGACCATGACGAAGGGGAGTTGGTCGTCTTTTGCGGCGGGTGCGACGGCGCCGTCTTTGTCGATGGCGTAGGCGATGCTGTCGATCTGGATGAGTTCGGATTCTTCGTCTTCGAAGATGCCGATGCCGTGGGTGCCGTGGTTGGTTAGGAAGGCTACGGGGGGCCCGCCGTCTTTGAGGCCCGCGGTGTAGGCGGAGTGGAGGGAGAATTGGAAGATGTCGTTGGGTATTGATTTGGCCATGACTCGGTGGATGTGCGGGTTTCTGGGATGTGTGAAGATGGTTTGACTTCCGAGCTGATGAGGGTTTGCGTTCCCCACGAGCTTCTAGGAACGGTTTAACGGGAGGAAGATAAGGGAGTGAGGTTCGCTTGGATGGATGAGAAGGTGGCTGAAGAATTGGGCGTAACAGTCAAGGAGATGGGGCAGAATGCGTTCAAAGATGTGTGGATATGGATGCAATGTTCTACTCACGAGAGCTCGAAGACGTCTTCCATGTCGGATGATAGGATGGATATCTTCTTTTAGCTCTATTCCATATGCAGGTAGAATGTAGTGTAATGATTATTGTGTGTGGGATGTCCGATTTTGGTTGCTGCAGGAGAGGGGCCGATCAATTCGAATCCCGATCTCGCTCCGCTCCAGCGAAACTCCGACTTCACCTCCTCTCACCACTCTTCACGACATTGTATACCATTCAACAACATGTAATCACATTCCCTATAAGATTTAGCAAAGATACATCAGCTGTGAGCGCGAGATAGGGGATCAATCGGCATATATTCGATCCTCGATAAGCAGCCACTGATCCACTACCTTTCCTCTTCCTCTTTGCCGAATCCACCACAATACCCCAATCTCACCCAGAGGCGTCCATCTCCACGCGGCGAGGAGATCGTTGCATGCATGCATGCGTGCGTGCAAAATCTCACCGCATGTGGTATGTGTGTGTGTGTGTGTGTGGGATACATATATACATACCTCCATCACCCCAGTCTGCCACACACAGCAGCACATCATTCTCTCACCAGCATCACTTCGAGAAAGAGGGAGGAATGAAAGATTTGCAATCTGAGAACCAGAATTCAAATGCTTATATCTAGATCGAAACTCCAATCTCCTCCCTCCCCTCGATCGAGATATAGATATATACCTTTCGAATTAGAAGTACAAGTCATACCCGATTGGGAATCCCACTCCGGACTGCATAGCCAAAAATTTACAACCGCCCGTCGAGTGTGCCCGAGCGACTGGGAATGCTATCTATATACACTGACCAAAGCGTTGAACGAGGCGAATAGAATGGCGCAAACCAGGACAAAAGTCTATCTAGATGGGGAGTATTGGAAGCGGAAGACAGCAGAGACGAGTGTTGTATAGGGAGGGAGTAAGAGGACGTTTTGAACAGGGAGGGCATCATGTGTCCCTTTCGTATTATCATTAAGCCATCATCTATGTCAAGAAAAAGGGGCTTTTCCCCTTCTCACAACTTCAACGACAATGCCTCTGCTGCTTTCCCAATGATGCTAGCTTTCCCTCCCAGCCACTTGGATCGAGATCATGATATGTGCAAGTTCCCAAGCGACCGCTGTCTTGCTAGGCCAGTAGTGAGTCCGACGTACCGCGTCACCTCCCGCCATACCCGCTGGTCCTACTCGATCTATGAAAGTTGGATCGCGGTAGTGACTGTGGCATCATCAAGGCAATGCACCTCCATCTTGCTTTTGCAGTGTCGCAGATGTCGACTTTCGCAGCATTTGCTCGTCACGCTTGTCGCGCACTGTCAAAGGATATTGTCTAATCCAGACGGAAGCGTCGTCTTTGTAGTCAGGGATCCAGTCATCCCTGCCGGCTCAGTCCACCTTGATAGCGCTGTATATCCTTCTCACAAAAGCATAGGCCGTCAGGAATCCCAGAGTACCAGTCAACAGGCCATAAACGGTACAAGCCAGGAAGCTGTACGCAAAGAAGAGCATCGTGCTGCCGAGTCCTGTAATGTGCAAGTGGTTGGCGTAGTAATATACACAGTACAGGAAGATCCAGATCGAAGAGGATCCTCCCACGAAGAATGATTGCCACCACCAGTGGTAGTTCTACAAAGCACGTCAGTCTTTGATGCATTGCTGTAATTCGATCGTAATGCTTACCTCTGAACAAAGTTGAATGTAAACAGCAATGATGGTAGTCTCCATCACCGCCAAGATTAGTATCGTCGAAACGACGGCCAAAAAGCCAAAGACGTAGTAATATCCGCTCTTGTCTTGCCACAGACTGCGAAACACAAATAGTAATTCAATGAAGATGACGGCGAATTGTATGAGACCCGCAATGAGGATCGCGTTGGTGGATCGGCTGTACCAAGCCTGCGGTGGTATTTGGCGAGGAACAGCGGTGGCCTTGATCGGGTGGGTGTACGCACCGGCGCGAGTGAAGCCATACCAGCTACCAATGTAGACCAGTGGAAGCTGAATGAAGAGCCAGAGAGCAAGGAGCCCGAAGAGCGTGCCGAGCGGGATCGCAGTAGAGGAAGCCTGTGCCCATACGAAGAGGTTGAGCAGGAAGATCGTCACGAACAGCAGGCCAGGGAAGAAAGTTGCAGTGACAATGGCGTTGTGCTTGAAGTTCATTCCGCCGAACGTCTTGTACACTCTTGCAGAGAAATAGCCAGAGAACGTGCCTGCCACGACGAAGAGGGCGAATCCAGTGGAGATGAATCCGCCACGGAAAGATGGGTTCAGGAAGCCAAGACAAGACAGTGCCAGAAGCCCAATGGACATGAAGACCAGCTGCATTCCAGATCCGATGAGAGGTGCCAGAATGAGGCCATGTGCGGGCTGTCGAAATACATCGCCGTGCACCAGCTTCCAGCCTGTAATGTCCTCCGGCAGTTCGTCGTCCGACCCGGAGTCATCTGCTTGGGCATCTCCGTCGACCTTATCAAGGAAACCACCATGCTCTGCGCTCCCTTTACGGGGAGACTTGCTTCCTCTGCTCTTGCTTCGTCTGCTGAATCGACGCTTTCCCTCTTCCAGGCCACCCTCACGGTACCCTTTGATGTCTCCCCGGATCGTGCGAGCCAGAATGACCGCAATGACAGCGGTCAAGAGTCCGGAAATCACGAGCGAGTTGATGATCGCGAGCCAGTGAATCTGGTTGCTGTCCTCCTGATTGACAAAGTACAGATCCCAGCGATTTGCCCACTCAAGCTTGTCTTCCTCACGGAAGTAGACGCTGTATGTGTACGGGATGGTCAACATGGCATCATCGGGAGCCGAATCGATAGCCTCGAGGGCTGTGGGCTGCTCAAAAGCTTCTTGGGTGGTCATGTTGGCGTTGGTGTGGTTGAAAGCCAGCTCCAACCCGCTTTGAACATCGTGCAGGGAAGGCGGCAGTCCAGATGCATCGCGGTTCTCGGCCTCGATGGACTTGGCGTAGACCTCAAATCCCACGATGACCTTCTTTCCCTGCTGTCCGGCTCTACCAGGCGCACTGTGGTACCGAATGACCAAGGTAACGTGGTTGTTCAGGAAGTACCGTGGCTGACCCGTCATGAGGGAGATCTCCTCGTAGCCCATCTTGAATCCGGAAGCGTAGTATTTCCTGCTCTTGTCAACTGTGACAAAGCTTGTGGCACCGGGGAGGTTGTCCACGATCCACTCAGCAACATATCCGCCCTTGACAACCTCAATAGCCTTCTTGAGCCCAGCCTTGTCCACCTTTTGACTGCAGAGATAACGAGCCTCCTCGTCCTTGCCCATCTCGAGCACATAGTCTGAGACCGTGATTCTGTCGCCTCGCAAGACCTCACCAAGGTTGAGAGCAATACTGGAGCCGGATATGAGGCCGGTGCCAGGATGTGATCGTCCTGAAGAGGGACACACGAAGGGCAGCTCGGAGTAAGCGTATTGGATCTGGGTGTTGTCGCTGTAGACCTTGTTAACGAACAGCGGGATTTGCTCGCCATCAGCATACGATTTGATGGACCAGCCTTGGGCGTGTCAGTGCGTGCAATAGCAGTCAACGTGGGAGTGTGTGCTTTGACGTACCGGGTATGTAGAAGGCGCTGGCGGATCGCAGACAGAACAGTAGCAGCGCCCATATCGAGGGACACGCCAGCCTGATATCGGAAGCCATGTGTATGTCTCAGATCCTCCAGTCGACTTCGTCTGTGTGTGTGTGTGTGTGTGTGTGTGTGTGTACAAAGAAGTATGGGATGGGAAGAGTTATGTGCAGAGCTCTTTCCCCAACTCTGGCGCGAGAAGTGGATGAGGATGCGGTTCGGGTGATTTATGTGCGGTGTATCGTTACACCAGAATCGCAGCGGAGAGGTCGAGGATCTGCGGTCAGAAGCAGAGCAGGTGATCGGAGGGTCAGCTCCTGCGGATGGGCGAGCCGTGCGTCCAGTCCGGCAGCTGAGGTGAGGTATGCTGCGACACTTCCTGCGGCCTGTAGCAAGCGAGTGGAATCGGCACCCGAGGGCCGTGATGCATTGGGCGAGTGTGTGATTTCTCGCAACGATATTCCCTTCTCCTTCTCCTCCGCCGCAGTGAGGATAATGTGTCGATGTCGTCGTCGGTTGGGGGTGTATGGGGTTGGTGGAAGTCGAAGGTGGATGAGGTCCAGGAGGGTACGTACCTAAGGTATGAGTACGGGCACGGGCGCGGGCACGGGTACGGGTACGGGACACCGGTTGCCCGGGAGAGCTTAACTCCAATTAAAGAATCAATCAAACCGCGACTGGCTTTATTCTCCGACACCCACGACACTGCGGTAGAAGGCAAATTCCTCTGCCTCGCGCAATGGACAACAAGCTCTCCGCTGTTATCTGCAGAGGATGTCAAGGAGATGCTGACAGCTGGTTCGTTTTTGTTTTGAGAGGCTCGCGAAAGACTGACGCGTCGCCTTTGCCCGTTACGAAGACGCACGGATCATCCTGCTTATTCGTCGGCTTGCGTCTTCTCTCCTCAACCAACCATAATCCCAGTTCCATATATGTTCTAGACTCTTTCTACGACACATCGCGATTACGTTTACTGCAAACAGAGATGAACGAGATACTTTACATGAACGAAGAAGCAGACGGATGCGGAATTGGGAGAGAAGCATCAAATTCGTCTCCTGGATCTGCGCTTTAACGGCATCATTGAAAGAGTCTGACATTGTTGGGATAGCAGCACAACGAGCGAATAAGTTCCATGCGCAAGCACGTGCATTGGGACTTCCTACCATGCGTTCCCACAAGCTCACACTCCATCAATCCATGCCACTCATGTTCGTATCCTCCTCATCCTCCGATCTTGCGACCATCCCCAAAGACATCCCACTACTGTCCTCTGCTCCAGCCCCAGCCGTCCCCGCCACAAGCTCTCCATCCGCCGCCACATCTCCCGAATCAATCGCAAAACCCAAAGGATACATCTCCCTCGCAAGCACAAGATCAAAATTCGAAATTGCAGGCTGTTCCCCCCTCAGCCCATCCCTCACATATTCCCCCTTCTCATCACGCAGTGTCGCAATCGCGCTCAGAATTCTCTCTCTCAATTCCAAAGACGAGGGCCGCAAGCTGGGGTCCCAATCGATGCATTGCTCGATCAATCCGCGTAGTTCGGAGCTGTACATCAGACTACTCCAGGTGCTGAATTTCCACTTCGTGTCAGGATCCTCCGCGCTGATTTGTTGTTCTGGGTGGAGTCGGCGGTTGCGGTGATGGAAGAGACCGAAGATTGTGGCGCCGATGGCGTATACGTTGGTGTGGTCGAGGAGTTGCCATTTGGTATATCCATGCTGTTCAGGAGCCATGTATGGGGTCGTTCCAGCAAATCGATGGTCTACTGGGTTGTTGGCATCGTTAGGCGATGTTTCGAATGCGAGGCCGAAGTCCGCCTATACAATATTGTCCTTAGATTTCAGATGGTTGTCACTTTGGTGGTGGAGGACTTACTAGCTTCGGAGTTGGGTAGTGTGGAAAGCTCTTCTTCTCGTCGGCGCTAGCAAGGAAAATGTTCGCTGTAATAACATGATGTCAGCGTGCTATGGTGGAAAGTGAGGTTGCGGTGCCCATACCCGGCTTGATGTCCATATGAACAATTTGCTTGTCCCAGTCGGGATGATTACGCTCGATTCCTCCTCTCCACATTACCAAACAGCTCTCAGTCAAGTGCAAGAATAGCATCCAGAGAAATGGTTCGGGAATTCTCAGGTTCTTGTTGGACACGTACTTCTTCTCCACGCCTCTCAGATCGCCGCCCGCACAGTATTCGACGTACAGATTGAGAGCATGTTTTTCCATGTCCTGCGACCAGTTTCTGAGCTTGACGAAGTGCTCTGGTGATGCGGCGTTGCACTTGTTCTGCAGGAAGTATTCGAGTGGAGTGCGGTTGTGCGGATCTTGCGGATTGCCATGCCAGACGTTCGAGCTTGTATTCCATCTTGTGATGTCGACGAACTCCCGTTTGAAGACTATGCGCTGTTGTCAGAGAAGTCAGCAGGGAGTACTATCACAACGTGGCTCAACAATGTGTACTCACATCCACGACGTTCCCATCCTCATCTATCTTCACCCAAAGACCAGCCTCTGAAATTCCGCCGCCAAGATCTACAGCGCCTTGCCAGTCCCCGTCAAACAGTTCCTCATCCAGAGATTCATCGATGAACTGCTGTATAGCAGCGTCCTCTCGAAGAGAGGCCTCTATCATCTCTACCCGCTCTTCTGCATCGGTAATGACATCGCCCATCTCCTCATATCTTGCCTGAACCCAATCAATACATGTCTCGGGAAAGTCGTGGTGCGTATAAGCGATTCTCAGTATATCGAGCCCGCCTTGCAGATTGACTGCCTCTCTCCTCCATCCGTCTTGTAGTCCCAATGCCTTTTCCATATCCTCATCCATTGGCATCCTGTCCCCTCGGATTTGATCTGACATGGACTGGTCGTGCCAAAAGTCGAGTGCATCATTCATAGCTCGTATCACTCTTTTTTGCGCCTCTCTGACGTCGTATATTGCCTTGACAAGCCGATCTCGTTGGACAATGCTCATGCGCTGGTATTCTTGGACGAGTTCTTCGCGACGCTGTTGTCGCTCGCTGAGTGTACCTCTGTTAAATCTTCGGACGATGAGCTCGTGCTCGACGAAGTTAGTTTCAGGATCAGGTGATGCCATGGTCGGTGGTTCTGGTGAGCGAGCTGTGCATGTAACTCTGAGAACATCAAACTGAGAGATATGGGTCGAGGCCCCATTGTTCCAAATCCGGACAACACCTCGGGGAGGTCATCAGGACAAAGAAAGTGACACAGTAGACGACAATACGGCTTATATGAGCACCTGGTTGTTTCGGGGGTGTGTGGTTCTATAGTCATTGCAAATAATTCAATGTTAATATAGAAGATAGTGGTGGCACTTCTGTATGACGGGTTCGTTTTGACCAAGAAGGGCTCGAAAATCTTTACGGAGTAGCGTGGCTTCCTTCAAGGCCGATCTAGGTACGATGGAGTTGTGACTGGTCATTACAGAGTTCGGAGGTCTCGTGGCTGAAAGAGATGTGCCGCTCTCAAGCCGATGTAAGGCGTAGCATTAGGGACGGCGATGAATGCTCTCGTTGCGTAACGGCCCTCAAAAGCTGAAACAGAGCAGCTATGACCCTCTTAAGCAGGCAGGCGGATGTGAGATGACCAGGCTACGGTGTCCTGCGAATGAAGGGCTGCACATAGTGTCTATGAGGATGGACCGTGTCATCGCGATAGGAAGAGATGTAGGGCCATGGAGGCGATGCAATGACGTTGCCAATTCTGCTATACCTCAGCGGCTCTTCTCGGCCACGAGGGTAGTTGTCATCGTATGGGTCCAGATGGAAAGAAGGTAGGGTAGAGAAGAGGACGGGAGGAAGGCGAGCACGGTCTCTCCGCCATGTGAGGTTGGCAGCCAAGAAATGCCAAGCTTTTGAGGTTAAAAACACATTACCTCAGACCGTCGCGAAAGCCTCCACTTCCAGCGACACGGCATTCATTTCCTACAGACTTGGCATCAAAGAATCCCAAAGATCAGCTCAACGCCGACAAGGAATCGGAGCTGCATCCGTGCTCGGTTCCGATGCTCTCCGAATCCGTCTGAAGCTCGAGCAATAACGCAAATTCGCACCGCGTTGCCCTTCGACAGAGGCTACGGAGGAGGGTGGGTAGCACGTGGAGAAGCTTGTCGACGAGAAGCGCAGCCAAAAGCCGCCACACTTCATCCCACATGGCAAGACGGAGGTATTGCCACCAGCAGGTGTGCGCTCTGGCCCTGCACAAAAAGTTACGTGCCCGGCGTACTCTCAACGACCACGTGCAGCGCTGCCGTCGAATACCGAGATCTACACCGGCAACACATCTTTTTGGGATGCAACGAAGCATCGCTCATGTCTCAAATTGATCCGCGTACTCGCTGTTGCAGTCTTGGCCACGTTCCTGCGACCTGGTTCATCCGCTTGTATTGCTCGGAGTGCTGCCATTTGCGAGGAGCTGGAGCGTGGCATAGGACCAAGCGGTCTCTGTGTATGTCAGCACCTGGAGCTCAGTTCAGGTCTGTTACGGCTTGGAGGTCGACTTGTTACGTATCGCCTACCCCCCCCCACGAACCTCGCGCACGTAGATCACTATTCCACCAGCCTCATCCGTTGATCCTCCCTCGTGCTCAGCCGTGCGAAAGCTTCACGAAACTCACTCTTAATTCATCTCCATATAGGTTACGATTCTGTCTTGCTCATGATTGCATGACGCCGACAAATATGGGCTTCGGCCCAATCATTGGATTGCACGCCATTCCAGTTCACACGAGGATGATTTGGCGCATCCTTGGCCACTT
Organism: Lecanosticta acicola; assembly: GCA_963674455.1. NCBI lineage: Eukaryota > Fungi > Ascomycota > Dothideomycetes > Mycosphaerellales > Mycosphaerellaceae > Lecanosticta > Lecanosticta acicola. Next base: position 29,403 of record CAVMBE010000065.1, read on the forward strand.
GAGTGCTTTAGGGAAAGTTCCATGCATCGCGTAGAAATCAAATATTGGCAACAGCGTGGGCAGTCCAAATGCAAATTTCTGCGCAGGTGCATCAACACTCTTGCAGGCCATTTCTTGGCGAAAAGTGTGGCCATTGCTTAGGCATACTGCCACTATCGCAATGAAATCTCATTCAGACTGCGGCGTTGATTCGCTTTTGACTCAGCCGCTCTTCGTCAATGTTCGCTCCCGCCATGTCTCATCGTCACAGCAGCTGCAATCCTTCCAACTGCGCCAGATTGGAAGGCGCCATCGCTCATCACTTTCGACAGCTAGAAGCACTTCTTAGCAGCCGAAACGCCGGAGATAACTGCGTCGGTCACTCGCCCTGCTGTGCTCGCCAACAAGTGTCTTGCCAAGGCGATCATCAGCATAGCCTCTGTCGATATCATGGACACATGACGAGCGCCTTCAATTTGGACGCCTTTGGGAACAGCACAACGCCTTCTCTAGAAGCCGTCGATACGGCAATATCGGATACCTTGCGCTCCTTAAACGCCGAGCACTTCAGTCAGGCGACTCAGAATAACAGCACCGTTGTCAACACCCTCGAAACATCGTTTACGCGCGACTTCAGTTCTATGACGGCATTGAGTGGTGGACTGGCGTCGCCTCACAGCAATCAGGGGCTCTACCCGACTCCGATCTGGACATCGAAAAATCTCAGCTCACCGAATGCACCATCGGATGTGCCGCGATCGCCTTCAAGCTCCGACGGCAGACAGTCGACGATCACAGCCTCTCCGTACTTGCCCGATCTCTGTCTAGGCCCCCCTAAAAAGACTGTCAATTTGGACTCGATTCTGTCAACCGCCATGCCCTCGACTGATCGCAGTCCCGCGTTGCAAGAACTCAAAATAGGCGCACCTCAAGGCTTCTATGGTTCACAACTACCCAGAGATACGCCTTCAAATTCGTTTGGCGCCCATTGCCACCGTCAGTTCGATTCTGGTCCGGGCAATTTCCAGGCCCCTCCATTGAACGACATTATTAGCCTCCCTGAACTTGACCTTGATGCAAGCGGACTGGAAACCTTAGGTAGCTCTTTCTGGAACGACTCAATTGCCAAATCCTCCCAACATTCGACATCAACGCCTAGGCAGTCCATTCAAGGTGCTGGAGAAGTGAAGACGGAAAGTTCCATCGCGTCGTCAGACTCGGAGTTCGACGTACCCCAGGATATACACAGGATGGGTCACCGTGACGACTATGGACAATGGCGTTGCAGTCGGGAGGGATGTACAAGTGACAGAGTGTTCAAAAGGGCCTGCGACCTCCGAAAACATTGGCAGAGTCACGAACGTAAGCATAGCTGCGATTATCTGTATTGCACCATGGCTTTTACAAGCGCCAAGGATCTTCGTCGACATCGGGCAAGCCATGATCCTGGCGTTAAGTGTCCAGCCTCAGGTTGCAACAGACTGTTCAGCCGTTCAGGTGAGTGATATGGATCGCTGATCAGCATCGACGTCCACTGACGTTCTTTCACAGACAACATGAGAGATCACTTTCGTCGCATACACAAGAACGACAGACTGCAGCGGACGGGTCTTGTCTTTCGGAACAGGATATCGAAATAGAATGCCATTACTGCCTGGCGTCGGAACCCAAAAACATCATTCAAGTATCATGTTCATTCATCTCTTGCTTTTCTCTCCAGCTATCTGTGTATATAGAAGAGACGACGTCAAAACAGAGATAGTCGGACCGCACCGAGCGGCAAGCATCAATCCCAGTCTAATCTCATTATACTTGTTGAAGAGATAGGCCGAGACTCGCTTGCTTATCGCAACCGTGTGGCAAGGCACTGTGCCGTAGGCTTGTCTCGGAGATGATCGTTGCTCGGCGAGGGCGTTGTATCTACCAGTGTTGTGCCTAAATTTGCAAGATTATCTATCCGTCTAGCCCCAGTGAGTTGTCTCGAAGCGAATCAGCGTCAAGATGCGTCAAGTACGTCGAATAGATATCCTTATCGTCAATGTCAGCTGGACGAATGTCTGAGGAGAATTAGCTTCCTAGAAACTAAAACCTCACAGCAAGTCCTCAAACCTTGAGATGGAACAGAAACCTTCCTTCCGTAGGTCAAAATACTTGATTGACTTTTCCCAAAGCAACGGATATAGGCTACGTAGTTTGAGTCAAGAGTCAGTGTCATGCAGCGCGTCTCTTCGACTGCGACGCGTCATCCTGTATTCAGGACGTGATGGACATTTGGAATGCATTGGTGAAGTTGGGGAAAGGTTTCATGGCTGTGTTCATGGCCAGCACACATGCCATCTAGTCCATCTAGTGATCAAATAGGCGGCAGTGAGCCAATGAGAAGCACCAAGCAGTAGCCACATCAGCTCGTAAAGTGAGAAGATCCAGTATCAAAACACAAGCGTGAGCCTGTCGCGAAGAGGAAGAGCCGACTGTGCTGTTGAAGATGAAACGTACTGTGGCTAAGCTTTGAGGCCGCACTTCCCGAAACCACCCGCTGTGCATGCGATTCAGACTCCATAATCATGGGGGCAGACAACGTTAGGTCTGGAAGTGTGTAGCAATTCCGAGATGTTCACAGAAGGACAGGCTGTTGATAGGTATGCTCATCGCCAAGAAAGCGGCCCGACGCACGAGCCAGGTGAGTGAACGTCGATCACCAACCAATCGACACACACCTCTTCTCACTCACAGGAACAGGCGACAACGTGGCTGCGCCTCGCGTGTCCTGCAGGTAACGATGCTTGTGACAGCTGCCTTGATTTTGAAATCAGCTGTAGCGATGATGACAGCGACGATAGTACGCTGATGACCAGATGAGCGCTTTTCACCCTCTTCCTGTTGGCGACGACATTCACGACAGTCACTCCTCTCTCTGCCCGATACAGATCCGTCGGAAACAATCGCGCACTCTCAGGTTTAATCCTGGAGTGGCGCGGACGAGATGACCAGCACGAACAGAATGCTACCGGCCTTCCTAGCTCGCCTGCTTGTCCTCTTCCTCCTCCATACGATCGCGTTCTGCGAACAGTCCACCACGCTCGTCACCGCAACGAAGACCGTCACTGCAACGCAAACAGGCGAAGGAGCATGTCAAAATTTCAACGGAGCATGCGTAGTCTACGGCGGAGCAGGAGGAGCAGCCCCATACACCACAACCGTTTACGCCAGCTCCAGTCAGAGCGCCACACAAGTATTCACAGCCACGACGACGACGACAGTATACATTTCAGCCGGAGCAGCGAGCACAGCAGCTGCGTCTTCGGCATGCCAAAACTTCAACGGTGCATGTGTGGTTTATGCAACGAATTCGCAAGGCCAAGGGGCACCATCACCTGCTACGACGATATATGGCGGCAGCACAGACGGGGAGATTGGAAGAGGCAATTCTGATGGTTATATCGCTGCCGGACAGGCGTCGACTGTGAAGATATGGTTACCGGTATTCGGTCTGGGTCTGATGAGTTTCGTCTTTGCTGTTTGGATGTGAAATGGTCAATCCGAGACAACACTACATTTCGTGAGCATGCTAACGCAAACATGCTCATTCTTCGCTGCCTATGTTCCGCCGAGCGTTGGCGGGTAGCGACAAAAAGTTGGAGGATTGCTTCATCAACGCAGAATACTGCGTCCTCCAACGGACGTTCTCGAAGATGACCACGCCACGCATGCCAATTATTGAATTCGCCTTTATTTTCATTCATCACATGCTCATGTTCCCATCAACACCTGCTTTATGCATTTCACGGTTCATACGGAGATAGTTAAAAAGAGCCTCGGAAGAATTGACCCGAAGGACCGGATCAGTGCCGAAGCGGACCATGGTCTCTCGCGGACTTCACCTCTTTGCAAACGCCGGATGTATCACAAGACCAAGAAACTCCTGCAGGTCGGCTAGAAAGAGGGTATGTTCTTGGCGGGAGGTGAGTGCCCACATCTCAATTTGACACTTTCGTTCCGCTACCTCTTTCTTTCGTCAATCATTCGCGATCGCTGAGGATGGAGGTGAAGAGAGACGATGATGCTGAAAAGGGCGAGACACCGCAACTTACGCTGCGTGAAGACGTTGAGTCTAATGAAAAGACTGTCGGAGGGCAACACTCAACGCCTTATACTGGCAGAGGCACAGCAGATCACCGAGCTTTGATATTAAAGCAAGACTTGCGAATCATCCCCCTGTGTGCGGCAATTTACTTGCTGTGCTATCTGGATAGAAGGTTGGAAAAAATGCTTCTGTCGACGAGACTATTGCGACATACATACTAATGGACTTCCAAGCAACATTGGAAATGCCAAAGTCCTCAATCAGGAAACCGGCGATGATGTAAAGTCTCCCTCTGCCGGTCGACTTTCTCCACTGATTATTGTTCACAGCTCCTTACTGGTACCAATATGACTAATTACCAATACACCCTCGCACTCATGGTCTTCTTGATCGCCTATGCTCTCTTCGAAGTTCCGTCAAACTACATGCTCAAACGCCTCAAGCCTTCTACGTGGATTGCTTTCCTCATGCTTTCGTGGGGCGCTATCACGATGGGCCTAGGCGGGACGCATAGCTTTGGTGCTGTCACCACTGTGAGATTCCTTTTGGGAGTCTTCGAGGCTGGCCTATTCCCTGGACTAGTTTGTAGGTTACTTCACTATTAACTGTGCTGAAGAACACTGCTAATATGCGATGCAGACTATCTCACCTTCTGGTACCGGACCGAAGAGCGATCGATCAGAGTAGCTCTCATATTGGCTTCTGCGACACTAGCGGGTGCTTTTGGAGGCGCCATTGCCTACGGCGTGGGGCATATGAACAGAACTAGTGGCCTAGAGGCTTGGAGGTAATTACACACTCACCGCATCTACCGCTCGATCCAGGACTGAAAATAGCCTTGTAGATGGCTTTTCATCCTCGAAGGCATCCCATCGCTCTTATCCGCTTTCTTCGTCTACTTCTTCCTCCCGGATTATCCCGAAACAGCCAACTGGCTCTCGGAGCAAGAAAAGGCCCTCGCTGTCGATCGCCTTAGGACGGAAGGTTCACATGGGCATAGCGGACACATGACTTGGCAAGACGCCAAGGAAACTCTGACCGACTGGCGCTTGTATGCTCATTATGCCGTGCGTACCTCCTTTCTTCCCTCACGATCCGGCGTCGCCAAATTCTGACGGGTCTTTCTAGGTCTACTTCGGCATCAGCACCCCTTTCTCCTCCCTATCGCTCTTCACTCCCACCATAACAGCAGGATTAGGCTACACCGGTCTTCGCGCCCAGCTCATGACTGTACCACCCTACGCGGTGGCCTACGTCATCACTATCCTGGCTTCTTGGTCGGCCGATCACCTCAACGCCCGTGGATTGCACAGCGCTATGTTCGCGACGATCGGAGCTTGCGGGTTCTTGGCATCTGCTGTTCTGCCACCTTATGCATATTCTTCCCGCTATGGATGTCTGATCGTAGCAGCTTCAGGAGCATTTGCATGCATACCGCCTCTATTGGGATGGTTAAGTAGTAATCTGTCCAGTACCGCGAGTGTGGGACTTGCCATTGCTGTGAACATTTCGTTCGGGGCGCCTGGCCAGATTGTGGGTGTTTGGATCTATAAGGCCAATGAGAAGAGCAGAGGGTACCCAACGGGACACTGGACTAACGCAGGGCTGCTTTTTTTCGTCGCTGCTGGTTGTGTTGGGTTGGTGGGTTACTACAGAGCACTCAATGGAAAGATTAGAAGGCGAGGCGTGGGAGAGGGGGAATATAAGTATTAAGATCAGGATGGTGATCCAAAACGGATGAGGAGTCGATCAGCAACGTCGCTTATTCATGAAGTCTCCAGAGTGTTGCTTAGTCAAGATACGCAAATATTTGAAGGAACCTTAATCAACTCTTCCCGATGCCAAGAAGCAGGGACCGAGTGAGCGAAAGCTAACTCCCACTTTCGCTTCAACATTACGCCGTAAACATCATCGTCGACATCACAACATCGCCGCGCGAGGCTATACATCGCTCGCGTTCGTGCTTGGAGACTTCGATGCGGAGCCCACCGGGTCTCGATCTTGCGTGCTGCAAGCAATGATACCAGATAGGGACCCATCCGGATAGAAGCAGCGTGGCATTTTCCCTCAATCGTAGACAATGATCTGGGGTGGAGTCTCCGTGGTGAGGAAGGATTCCACCGGAGAACGCAGTCGAGTTTCCCTCAAGAATGCTTGCCTGCACTGATATTTGATTTAGAATGCCGGAATTGGACGTTACACAGCGAATACTGAATCCTACGGGCAAACACTTCTACGTCACAAGTGACCCATCCATTGCGAATCATAGGATGAGTGCATCAGTTCAGCCAATCATCGCTTGCTTTCACATGCAGCCTACGAATGAGGCAACGAAGTCACGTGCCTGCTGGTGCCTAGTTGCTGGCTGAGCAGCATCAACATAAATGTCTTCCCACCTGTCGCCTCTTTCGACATTACAAAGACATTCCGGAACACCACTCCAAATTCATCGCAATACTCGGTCGTTCAATGGGCCCAGTAAACTACCAACAGATGCAAAGGGGCGCCATGGCGAGAACAAACCAATTCGCCCACGGCACCTACACCTACAATCACGTCTGTGGTTGTTACTTCTCGGGACAATTTGGTAATCGCAGCTACTTTCCCCAGGTCCGACTTGAATCGCACGCTACAATCAATCCGGTCTGCTTCACCACGGAGCTCACACAGACCTTTCACAACCCCAACTCAGAGGAGATCCCGCAATGCCGCTACACATTCCCGCTCTTCGATGGCGTCGCCGTCAACGGCTATACCATCAGCTACGCGGACAAGGTCTTGCGAGGCATCGTCAAGCAGAAAGATGTTGCCAAACAAACCTACCAGGCAGCCGTTGATCGAGGTGAAACAGCTGGGCTTCTGGAATCTCTGCCTGCCGGAGTGTTTGGTGTCACCCTTGGCAATGTACCACCAAAGACTGACATCATCGTACAAATAGCCTACTGCGGTGAGCTCAAGCACGACGCCGGGATCGATGGCTTGCGCTACATGCTACCCAACAGCATAGCTCCTCGCTACGGGAACTACCCCGGCCAGGTGCTTCAATCCAACACCGTCAACCAGGGCGGTATCAAGATAACTGTCGATGTCGATATGGCCAAGTCCACCATTTGGAAGGCGCAGTCACCCAGTCACCCGATTGCTTTGTCAATGGGCGAGCTGTCCACATCGCCTCAAGGGTCAGCATTCTCGCCTTCTCGAGCCTCAGTCACATTGACACAGGGCTCCACTGAGCTCGACGACGACTTCATACTGCAGCTGGTCATTGATGAAATCAGCAAGCCTCAAGCCATCGTGGAGACCCATCCTGCTTTGCCAGAGCAAAGGGCAATCATGACAACCCTCGTGCCGAAATTCGTTTTGGAGCCAGCTCATCCCGAGATAATCTTCATTGCCGACCAGAGCGGTAGTATGCGAGGTACAAAGAATCAAGCACTCGTCTCCGCGCTGAAAGTATTCCTCAAATCTCTGCCTTTGGGAGTCCGCTTCAACATCTGCGCCTTTGGCAGTGCCTTCCAATTCCTTTGGCCAAAGTCACAGGCCTACAGCGAAGATAGCCTCCAGGCAGCAATCGACTACGTGGACAGCTTTGCAGCTCACTATGGTGGCACCGAGATTCTAAAGCCTATCAAGGCCGCCTTTGAGCGACATCTGAGCGATCTGCCGCTGGAAGTGATGCTGCTCACTGATGGCGAGATCTGGGGAGAGGACCATGTCTTCTCGTACATCAACGAGCAGATCGGGAAGGGCGTCGACGCGAGAGTCTTTGCCCTCGGTATTGGCCAAGACGTCTCACACACACTTGTCGAAGGTGTTGCCAGAGCAGGCAACGGCTTCGCTCAATTCGTGACCGAGGACGAGGAAATCGATCAGAAGGTCATTCGAATGCTGAAAGGCGCGCTGTACGCCCATACCACGGACTATTCTCTGGAGGTAACCTACGGCAATGACTCTACTTCTGGTACCGACGACGACTTCGAGATAATTGAGAAAGTCAATGACTGTCTGGTCATTGACGAGCCGGCGGTCGCTTCAAAGCGGTCACAGGACCAAGCCGCAGGCCAGCAACCCAAATCATTCTTCGACATTTCTGCAGATCTTGACAAGCCGACCAAGATTGAAGCCAACTCAGCCAATCGATATGCGCATCTGCCGTCAATTGACTTCCCGAAAGTGCTACAAGCCCCGTCGAAGATCCCGTCCTTGTTCCCATTCGACAGGACCACGGCTTATCTACTCCTTGGTCCGAAGTCAACTCAAAAGAACATCCTCTCCGTCACCTTGCGCGCTCTCTCTCCTGAGGGCCCATTGGAGCTCACCATCCCCATCGAAGGCCACCAGGTCGGAACCAGCATCCATCAGCTCGCAGCTCGCAGAGCCATCCAAGACCTCCAGGAGGGTCGTGGTTGGCTACAATCTGCCAAGATTTGGGAGAATGCTTCGGTGAAAGAGAAGTTCGAAAGTCGCTTCGACGAGATCGTTGAGCGCGAATGTGTCAGACTTGGCGAGAAGTTCCAGGTTGCAAGCAAGTGGACTTCGTTTGTGGCCGCGCAAGACCATGCCCAGGGGGAGCTTCAAGGCCCAGACGTCGAAGAGGAAATCGCTCCTGGTGCCAGCGGTCCAAGGCGTGGAAAGCATCTCACCAATGCGAGAAAGACCCTGCCTTTTGCCGCCTTTGGGGGCTCTTCTTGTGTCCCCCAAGCCCCAGCTCTTGCAGCTCCTCCCTTTCCTCCTTCGGCCGCAGCCCCGCCACCATATTCGGGAATGCCAGTTGCTGCTCGCATGCCTAATTCGCCTTTTGCCTGCTTTGGGAACGCTTCTTCTGTCCCGCAAGCGCCAGCTCTCGCCGCTCCTCCCGCTACCCCTTCGGCCGCAGCGCTGCCACAGCATCAGCAAATGCCATCCGCTGCTCGCATGCATAATTCGCCTTTTACCCTCTTTGGGAACTCTTCTTCCGTCCGGCAAGCGCCAGCTCTTGCAGCTCCTCCCGTTCCCCCTTCGGCCGCAGCCCCGCCACCGTATTTGCCAATGGCAATGGCTGCTTGCATGCCTATGCCCGCTCAATTCGATGTGGATCTCATGCTTGACACCAGCAAGAAGAAGAAGAGAGGAGGTCTTGCGGCGAGGACGCCACTCGCGCGTAGGGCAGCCAGGGTATCCGCACCTGCCCCGGCGGTTCACGATTTCAGGGCAGATTTCCCGGCTGCCCCTAGCACCGAAGGCGTTCCAAACCCACATGGACCTACCATGCACAAGTTGATTGGCCTGCAGACCTTCTCTGGAGCCTGGGTCTGGAATGAGGAATTCTTAGACTTGATCGTTCACGGCGGCGACGATAAAGATGGCCAGAACATTGATCGGACGAAATTTGGGAACGATGCTGATTCCACGGCGACGGCATTGGCCATTGCGTTTCTGGAGCAGTTTTTGAGTGAGAAGAAGGATGTGTGGGAGATGGTTGCTTCGAAAGCGAGAGGTTGGCTTGCGAAGCAGTTGGGCGTTAATGCGGCTAAGGTTGAAGAGCTGGTTCGGGTTGCTGCTGGGTATCTTTGATTGTTGCTGCGGGTACGCTTACAATCAGAAGAGGGGAGTCAGGAAATGGGAGAATGAATAAACGGTCAGAGGAGATCGTGTAGCACTAGTATTTGGTAGTGAAGAAGAATGCAGGCTTTCGAAAGAAGCATAGCTATTCTACAGAACGGAAGCCTCCTTCTCCTCTCCACAATCTAAAACCACCAGATTTACAACCCATCTCTTATTCCGCCCAGCGATTATGCTTATAATATAACTCCGCCCGCGACTAACAAACTCATCACCGAAATCCCAACTCGTCCGGCCGATCGAAGGACGCCCATGTTGCTTTGCTCTAGCTCGAGCTCCGAAGTCGTCTTGCATAGTCATCACAGACTGGAGGGTTCCCGAGCTCGATGTGCATTACTTAGCAAGATTCAGACCGTACTCATTTGCCTTAGGGCTTCATGATGCAGAAATGGGATTGATCGTCGTCCTCTGCTGCGGCTTTCCTCCAGCCTTGCCGGGCGGTATGCCGGTACAGAGCCTAGGATCGTGTTTCAAGCTCCATCGTGTCGGCCAACGTGGCTGCCTTGGCATGGTGTGGCAGAAGGACTCGTCAGCGCAGGATGGTTGTGCCTGCTCCTTCAGATTGGATCGTCGTTCAATGCTTATTGTACACGAAGGGCGAGCAGTGGATGGTGTAGTTGATGCATTGGAACACCGGACGATGTTGGTGGCAAGCATCCTGGTCGTTGAACGAATCGCGACTGATGCGTACCAATATTTGACGGAAAACAACACAAGCCTTGAGAGATGGCTGACAGCTGGCTCTCCCACTTATCTCCGACAAAAGTCGCTATGGTTCTGCTCGTCCGATCACCAGCGGTGGTCTTCTTTGTCGAGAGCAAGAATGTCCGTGGGAGTCGTGGGGCGCCGTCACGGGCGCGAGATGTAGCCCATTTCCCCGAATATGATCACCACGCATCAATGTATGCTTGCCTGTCGTAGCTGAGCGTTGAGCCTGTCTGGCTCCCGGGACATGGATACTGGAGCGATGTTGAGGCCATGTACAAAGCCGTATGGTTGCTACTGTTGAGCAATGACAGAACATCGAGGCGGCATGAAGCTCTTTCACATCGTATACATCTCTCCTGCAGACAGCACGTGAAGTGGGAAGGAATCGCCAAGGCACAATCCTCATTTGGTCCTAATGGACGGCTCCTTGGTCTGTTCGTACGTTCTTGGCCGTTGGCAGACGAAGTCAGTCGGAATAGTTGGTGAGACATCTGAATGCACTCTGAGATCTTTCAAGATCGATGTCTCGGTGGAGGCTTGCCGTAGGTAGGACTTGTGAGCACCGGCATGAAGGTCGAACTTGCCGTCTACGATCATCAGAGGGTTATTAGACTTGGCTCGTCTGCCCAATTCTAGCCTGATGGATAAATAATGCGGATCGGCTCACATCTCTTTCAAAGAGGCAAGTCTCGAAGGCTTTTGCCTCCCACTTATCTCACTCAGCTCGTGCGGCGTGCTTTCAGAAGACGTCTGCAACGACAAGCAGTGAGAAGCATGTGATGGTGGTGGGCAAGAGAAAAGGACGACGAAGTGAGAGAGAGGGAGAGTGAACAGAAAGAGCCGTCCAATGAGGGAGCATAGACATTGCGGGTACTGCCGCCGCTAAGCCACTCCGTAGTATAAGAACACTTGCGGAGCAACTCTGCCAAAGACATCAACGCCGCAAGGAAGACTCTGGCCGCCAAACAGCTCGCAACGACGGCAAACATATACCAAAGTACTCGCCGCAAGAGATAGGAATCAATAGAAGACATTTCAGCGACCGGAAAGCCTCTGTGTCCTCGCGCGACCGCCGCCGAAGCACCCAACGGCACCTGCACGTGCGCTCCTTCGATGAGCGACGACGAGTAGCGCATTGTCCGCATCCTGTCCATCCGGCGCCTCTTTCGCATATTCTACAGCTCTCCACACCGTGAACAGCTTGCGTATCCGGGGAGATGACGAACACGCTGGTGGTAGGTCGATAGCCAAGACGGAGGTTCTCCGCAGCAGCGACGGCTAGTGCAACGGACAAGCTGACAGTGGCGTGGCAGGGCGACGTCTACCAGAAGATCATCGAAGAGGTTGTCACCGCCTCGCAGAACGACTTCGAGGAGAGCGGCGTGGGCACGACGACGCTCACGGAATTGCAGCAGGTACGTGATCCAGTCTCCTCTCTTTCTCCGCAAGCGGCCAGGCCAGTCCCATCCAGTCGTCCACCGATTGTCTGTCGCATTACCCGCAGCAGAAAGACTGCAGCATTGCACAGAAAGAGGCCAGAGTCGCAATCCTGTCGTCGTCTTTTGGAACAGGCTTCTGCTGCCTGCAGGCCCAGCTGAGAGGGCGACTCCGACTCAGCTGGGCGCAGGCGGGCAGAAGCGGGGCGGGCGCTTTCAAGATTTGCGGGCGCGGGCTCTCCTCCCTTTTGGCTCACCAGCTTTATACACGCACCTCCCGCTAAGCCCCGCCTCTTGTATGACGCCTAACCACTTTCGGATCTTCATCACGTGTCGCACGTGATCATTTCTTCACATCCACACTGTCTCTGTCAGTCAATCAAACCCGAACCGAGCGATATTGACATCTCAACAGGAATGGCAGGCGAAGCTCTCTCAGCGCGGCGTCGCTCAGATGCCCTGGGACCCGAAGCCTCAACCACCTCCCCAGCAACAGCCCGCCCAGACTCAAGCTCCCCCGTCGTCGATGCCGTCAGCCTCACCTAACGGTATGCCTCCATCGTCATACCAGAGCTATGACAACTCTCAGACAACTGGGTCCAACGGAGCGTCTCGCATCAAGCAGGAACCAGGAACAGAGCAACAGTACCACGGCCTCCCAACGAGCTATCCCTCCAATCCAGGCGGCGGTCTTGCACGCGCACAGCAACTAGTCCAGGAGCAGTACGGCTCTGCGGGTGCAGCGTCGATCAATGCAATGCAGCAGCGTGGTGGCCTCGCGCTTCCTGGCCAACAGCAGAAGTCTCCAGGTATTCAGCTACCGGGAGGCAGCCCACAACAAAGCGGTCAGCCGAACTTTCAGCAACAGCAAGCCGCAGCAATGGCTCAGCGCCAGCAACAGCAACTTGCGCAACAGCAGGCAAATCCACGAATCAAGGTCGAGAACGACAGCCCGCAGATGCAGCAAGGCCAATTCCAGCAGCAACGTCCACAAACCAACTACAGTCAGACAGATGGTGCCGACGAGGGCATGGATGAGTGGCGTGCGATGCTGGCGGAGCGTCGAGCTCTGCATGCTCAGCAAGGCGAGCATGCAGACCGCATGATGCGTGATCAGGTCATGCAGCTCGCCGAGGGTCTTCAGAGCGGACTGATGGTGCCCCTGTCGGAACAGCCGTCCAAGAAGATCAAGAAGCGTCGCGCGGCGGCCGCAAGATCGACTCAGACCACAGCTTCATCTTCATCAGCACCATCTATCCCGCAATTGGATGGCGATGCAGACGAGGAGGACGAGAAGCCCGACTTGAAAGACGAGGACGACGAGAATGCCATCAACTCCGACCTGGACGACTCGGACGACGATGGCGCAGGTGCCATGGGCGACGATGACGACGACATGGGTGACAGCATCCTGTGCACTTACGACAAGGTGCAGCGCGTCAAGAACAAGTGGAAGTGCACCCTCAAAGACGGCGTTATGAGCGTCAACGGCAAGGAGTGGGTCTTCCACAAGGGACAGGGAGAATTCGAATGGTGAGGCCAAATCGCCTCTTCGGGGAAATTCGACCTTTTCTCCGTCAACATCACTGTCACCATCACGACTCATAACGAATCCATGGCTCACACAGTGAGGGCTCTCCCCCATTTCCACTTCCGCCCACCAGAGCACTCTTACTTTGCTTTACTTTGCTTCGATGACGATGACTATGATGATCAGGATCAGGATCCGGATGAGGATGGGAAAGAAGCGCTTTCTCGCGGTTAGGAAAGAAAAAAAAAAGTTTTTTTTTTCCCCACTGGCCCAACAGGAACAAAAAAATATCAAAGATCAAAAAGGAAAAAATTGGAATAGATTTTTGACTTTTTTTGGAATGCGTTCGGACGGACCGTGCATCATCGCGAAAGGGGAAAAGGAACAACAGATGCATTGTATTGTATTGCATTGCGTTGCGTTGCATCGCATCGCATTGCGTGGGGCAATTGTTTCCAAGAATGAGAGAGAGAGAGAGAGAGAGAGAGAGAGAGAGAGCGCATTTCAATAATGGAGGATGGATCATTACGAAACGGGCCCTACCCACCATCATTGAGAGAGAGAGAGAGAGAGAGAGCAGGGGGAGATGGGAGGGGGAGAGAAGGGGGGCCCCGCTTACGTAATTCTTTTTCCTTCACATCCATGTACGAATAGAATGAAATTGATATCGAGCGTGTGAAAAAGAAAGAAAGAAAGAAAAGAAATGAATCAAAAACAGTGGAAACCTTCCCGAATGACATTGAATATTTACATTGAAATACGTATGATACGGGTGTGGCGAATCCCCATCCAGGATCTTCTTCGTACATTCCAAAAAATCTGGTAGATAATCACCCGTTTTCGGTAGCTTCATGGAAATCGTAGCACATGCATCCTTCTTCGTGACTTCGCTCTCGTCCCGTCTCTCCTCTTCCTTCGGACTTGCCGTCACTCCTCGTTTCGCTACGTCTTCCTCTTCGAGCTTCCCTTGCTTCTCTGCTTCGGCCAGACTTGGAAATTCGCCAACGAGAATGTCCGGGACGTCCAAGGGCGGTTCGCTTGCAGCTGGGAAGCCGGTTCTTCTTCAGCTTCTCCCTTGCTTGGGCCGTGTGTGCGGTTCTTTGGAGACTGGAATGCAGTGCATGCTGTGCTCTTTTCCCTCCGTCAATCACACGACGAAACTCCCACCTCTTCTCTCCGCCTCGTCGAGCCCAAAACCGAAGACGAGTCGGAACAAGTCCCTCATCCAGGCCCACTGCCCTCCATTCCCATTCCCCAGCCATCGCACACTCTTTGCAACATCAACCGCGTTCAATCTCCTGTTGCCCAGACTCTGGTTTACGGTCAACATACTCTTGTCGTTCATTACTAGCTTCTTGTAGAAGCTGAGCACTTTCATCTGCCAGGGTAGTGTTCCGAATGCGTCATCTGGGAGGGATTGGACGTGTGCGGGCAGAGACTGAGTTGAGGTTCGTTGGTAGCCGGTGTTCAATCCTGCTTTCAGGAGGAGGTAGCGAAGGCGCGTTAGCTGAGTATCTTCGTTGCTGGCGGTCGCGGTGGATGAGGTGTGCTGGGAGGACGCGGATTCGGAGTAGTCAGACAGCACGGAAGCAGTGCTGGTCCAACGTTCGTGATGAGGTGCTCCGCCTCTCGTAGAGCCGCCGCCGCCGCCGTTGCTGGCTGGGCCGAGGACCAGGATGTTTGGCACGTTAGCGTCGTCCGGAGAAGAATTGGCGGTTGAGGTATCGTCAAATACAGTCACTGGCGTTTCGGGCGGAGCATGGGCTTGCGTGCTGTGGTGATAGTCTCTGTTGCTCCTGGCGCTTGCCACTGAACGGGCATCGGAACGGGTCGAGCTCGACTTGTACGAACTCTGAGAGTGGAAGAGGGTTCGCGTGGGACGAGGTGTTCCGCGCTCTGGTCGGACCTGGGTCCAACCCTCCCGGAAGAGATCGCACAGCTCCCAACATGCTTGGACTGCGGACCCGACCAGGTCCTCGTCTACCGTCTTGCCTTCTCGTCCGGACTGTCGAAGATGGAAAAGTTGCTCGGCCAAAGACCAGCAGGCGCGGAGGAGAGCGTCGGTTTCGTGGGGAAGCGAAGTCGGGAGCTTCATCAGTCGATGGCACAGAGTGATATAGAAGTCCAGAGTCCGCTCATTGAAGGCGTCTGGTAGAGTGCGGTCGTGAGTGTTGTAGAGGTGATTGTTCAGCTCAAAGCTGACGCGTAGCACGGAGTCTGAGGCTTCATCCATCTTTTGCCGTGCGTCGAAGAGTGACTGGCAAAAGTCTCTGCACAGCTCCAGGGTTGGCGTGATCTGAGCGGTATGGTCCTCATCCTTATGCTCGTAGAGCTGCTGACAAAGCCTCCAACAGCTTCGCCAAGCCTGCTCCTGTACTTCCTGCCGTCCTGAGAATTGGAAAGTTCGCTGGCGATGGCTCGATGATAGCCCTGCCAGAGTATTACACAACGTCCAGCATTCGCTCAGTGCTGTGCGTAGAGCGGCGACTTCATCTTCCACCTGATCGAGAGCCTGCTTCGCCTGAGTCATCGCATCTCTACCAGCAGCCTCAGGTCGCTCTCCATCGTTGTCGATCTCGCGAGCGTCGCTTTCTTGATCCTTGTCGAGAGCCTCGGGGATGTCTGTAGGGGCGGTCAGATACAGCTGAATTTACTTTTCGAGACCTGAAAGCAGACCTTCTAGACTCGAAGTACGACTCCTGCGCTTATCTCTGTCTGGTTGATCGAATTCCTGTCTCGTTTTGGCGCGCGGTGTGGATCGATCCATGGACGCAGGGACGTTAGTGTCCACGGGCGATAATGGTTTCTGTGTATGGCAGGCAGGTCAGCCGCAAAGCTCGGAATGCAGACGAGGGGTATGCTGACCTTATGTGCAGGTCCCACGACAGAAGCCTCGGGTGTAATGGGTGATGCGAGACGAGCAGTGGCTTCGGACGCCTCGGTGGGAGAGACGTGAGAGGCGCTCGATGTGCGTCCGTGGTCAAAGGTCCTGAAGCCGGAAGGAACGTGAATGACTGACTGTGGGTCATTGTTGGGTGAGTCGGAGCGGCGTGCGGGCAGTTGGGTGTCAATCTTGGGGGGTTCCTGCCGTCATCAGTACTGGTCCGTTGGGCGGCACAGGAGCAGCCATCATACGCTCTTAGCACTTGCAGGGCTGGTGAGGTCGATGTCGGGCGACATGGACAACAGCTCGCTTGGGCCGGTGTGTGTCTCGGAGCCGGGCGACTTCCCCTGTGCATCCTCTTGCTCGTCCTCCTCGATCTCGGTGCCATTGGAGTCGACCGGGGAAGGCTCGATCTGCTGAGGGTAGGGGCTCGGTGGAGGGGCAAGAGAGTCGGAGGCAGCTGATGAGCTGGGGATCGTGATCAGCGCCGGTTCGTGACCATGTGGCACGCGTTGCGGAAGCGCTTCCGCTCCTTACCGGTTGCTCAGAGTGTGCCCGTTCGGAGGAAAGGCATGAAAGCGCGCGGGGGTGCCGGGAGAATCTGTGTGGGGACTGAAGGCAGAGGGTAGGGCGTTGGTGGTTGGTGAAGGCACGAGAGGAGTGGTCAATGCCATGGTCCGGCACTGTCTGGTGGACAGGCACCGTCTGGTGGAGTCGGATGATATGGAGAGGTGGGATGGGTCGCGAGAATGCGCGGTACAGCACAGCAGCGAGTCATAGACAGACACGGTATTGCGGCGAGCGGTCCCTGAATTTCGTGCCTCTTCGCAAGCCGGATGAGGTGGGTTTCGAGTCGCGCGCCGAGTACAGTGGTAAGGTAAGGGATTACTAGGTACGAGCTGCGGCGGTGCCCTCAGCTGGAGGGGCGGAGGCAGCGACGACGCTCTGATGTTAGTGCGACACTTGGTCTCCCGTGCGGCACAGCAAGGGGGCACGGCGAGTGGATGAAGCGCGAAGGCACGGCGAGTGGTCTAGCACGGCGGAGGGGTGGAACAGGCGCTGGAGAGGATGTAGCTGGAAAGAAAGGATGTAATGTAGCTGGAGAGGTTGTGTTGTGTTGTTGTAGCTCTCATCGGGTCGGGAACTGCAGGTGGCTCTTCGTTTCGGATCCGAGCCCGAACATGCCGCCAACCTGGCCAATCCTTCCCTTCTCACAGTACTTGCCGTAGAAGGCCTCACTATCACAATGGACGAGTACGTACCCAATATACTTTTCGGTACGGTACCTCACCCCCATGTGACACAGCATTCACAAGCTGATTCGCTTCCAGACATGACTCTGACAGCGGCTCGGTCCTCGCACGCGACATCCATTCTACCGGGCTCGACTTAGCTATTCACATTCACATTCACACTCACATTTACATTTACATTCACATCCACCGACTTAGCCGCCATGATGCGGCGCTCCAACACCAACGACACCACCTCCCATTCCGCACATCCGCCGCCCGGCTCCATTGGCCGCAACGGCGTGCTTGCATCTTGCATCAATGAATGCCAACGGTTGTACAGCTCCGCGCTTGCAGACGGAGACCGGTGAAAGCTCGGGCAGGGGAGGCTTCCAGCCGAGCGCTTGGGGACCTTCCGGCTGATTCTTGGCACCAACTCACTGACATACATACAGTAGCTTAGTCTCATACTGTACACGGCGCCGCTTGCAGCCCATTGCCAACATGGCGCTACAACCTGCTGAACAGGGATGAAACGCGGACAGGCGCATATCTACTCCATTCATTCTGTGTACACACCCGCTTCCTTCTCAGCTCTTCGAACTCGGCGATACATCTCGGCCGGAGAAGCCCCCTCGATACCATGCTTCTCCAATCAATCCCTGCACCGAACCAACTCCACCAACGACAAATATATCCAATCTCGCCTCTCCCCTCGCTGCTCCCTCCCTCTCACATGCCGTCGTCACTCGATTTGCTCAGCAGCTCGTCTGCCTCTGCCCTTCTCTATCAATCCTGACAGTGGACTTCGTCCCCCGCTTCTCCGCACATCGTCGCATGCCCGCCCACTCATGTCCCCGTACGAGCCATCTCCTGCCAGATCTAGCAGCAGCTTGAATGCCATCTCTGCATCCATCTCGCTCTCCGACTTCTCCGCCAGCAGTGATATGCTCCACCGCGGGTTGTGCGTATTCTGATGTCGTGTTATGCCAGGAATTGCCTGCCTCGCCCGACTTCATCGACGTCTCTCTCACACCCCTTTCTCCGACGCCGCGATCGTGTCTTCTCCCAACTTCTGACTCTTGCCATCTCGAACTTTGCATCTCAGACCTCGGTTCTCTCTCTGTAGCTCCGCGACCTGCGCGCGAAGCTTCTCATTCTCCCTCCTCAGCGCTTCCAATTCCTGCGTATCTGAAGCTCGGTCATTGGATCCACTCGCGCCGGGTGAATCCGATCTCTTCGCGGTACTGGAAGCCTCGGCGAGGTATTCGAAATGGTGCATCTCCGGAATCATGGTTCGGTCTCGCGGGGAAGAGTGTTCGATGGTCTCGTTCGGCTGTCTCGTGCTCTTCACTCGGCGTACAGACATTCCTCGCGTGTTGCTCTCGCCCGTGGTGGAAAGCATCGTGCTGTCTCTGAACCCCTCTGCAACACGACGAGCGTTGTGACGGCTAGATGCAGGAGGACGTGCTCAACCTAGGTCTCTTGTTGTGGAGACCGAATTCGAGAGCTGTCGTCACTTGCCAGAAGTTTATTTGGGGTTAAAAGACGTTGCCAAAGCCGTTGTGAAACATCAAAGCTTGCATTGCATTTCGCTCTCTCCACCACACACACACTTTCTTCTCTGGCCCAGGATGGATGGAACATGTCCTGCCCGAGAAAGGCCCTTGCAATTTTGGACATGGCGTTTTCCTGCAACACCCTCGTCCACGGGTATGAAACAGTTTTTCCCATGTTCAAATATACCTCCCGATGTCTAGGACTTCACGAGTCTGCGGTACCGCACTACTCTCCCGACCCACACCATCTCAGCCAGAGTCACCATGATGCCCGCGCTTCGATTATGGATCGCCAGGTATGCCTCGCCGTCCCAACACTCGACTGAATTGGGTTGCCAAGATGTCGCATGCACAGAACCATCCGGAGCGAAGCCACAGAGCGGCGTGAGGCTGAGACGTGTGAATCCCTGCCTAGGTTTGAAGAACATGTTCGGGATGACACCGCCTTGGGTTCGAAGCCTTTCATGATCCACGACATCTTTGGCATAAATCCCCGGGGAGTGCCGCTGTCGCTGCTTGCTTCCTCACCTTTTGACGTTTCGACTACTTCAAGTTGGACTTTATATCTCAGGAACCGAGCATGTATACTCTCAGCATTGAACAGGATCTCTCGGGGAGCGGGATGGACTCAGGAACACGACCACTCACTGGAAAGCAGCATGCGGCATTGTCGACGACTTTTACATTTCTCTTCCGAGGATCGGTACATCTGGAGGCCTACCCCTGATGGCACGCCGACATCAAAGGCCGTTCGGGGAGATGACTTTCGTACCTAGAGGTCGCTAACTCCGGAACTGCTGGTACATCTTGGGACTCTCGGCTGGCGGTGACAATGCCTTTGTCCCGGGAGCCGTGCTCTCGCGAAAAGCATTCACTTGTGGGAGACAGTAGGGACCTTCACTCTTCTACAACCCATTACAACACAGTCGCCATGGAGTTGGTTAAATGGGCGGCTCATACGTCTGAAGATGGTCACTCATGACCTTCTGCCTCAACTCATACGCACAAGCAAATTGCACAACAAATAACAATCTGTGCAACCAAGGCAAGGCTCCACATCATCCCCTATCAACGCGCTCCCGACCATCATGCCGGCACCGCGAAACAGCGCAGAGTGGTTCTCTGAACAACTTCCGACGTCAGTCATTCCACCTGTGCCTTCTCGATTCCCACGAGTTCCGTCCGAAGACTCCACGGTCCTCCAGCGGATGGACAGCTTCGAGGACATCGACCTCGACGATGATCAAGACTCCGCGAGCGTCGAGCAGCATGCCCAGACTGAAGACCGGCAATCTCTTGTTGTCATTGTAGAGATGACCGACGATGGCTCCTTCAACGTTCACCTTGGACCAGGGAAGCCGATGCTGACGCGTGGAGGGTTGAAGACTGATCCAAGCCTCGTCTTCATCCCTGGTACGACGCCAAAGAGGCCGAGCGGATGGCGCCAAATTCAGGACCGTGTTGGCAGTATGGTTGCTTGCGGAACGAAGATGGCAAAGGACGTTCTGAACAACATTCGACCTCCGACACCAACCAGACCGACCAAGCCAATTGAGCTTGGAGTCCTCTCTGTGCCGTCTCATCATCAAGCAGGCAGTAACGGGCACCCATACCGCAGCCAACCAGCGAGAAACAACCGCAAGCGGCCACGTCTGGATCTAAATAAGCCTCTGCCACCACTTCCTGCTTTGGAGACCTTCCCACCTCTGACCGTCCCACCGAAAGCCAAGTCGGAGCCGGTACGGGTACGCAAGCCCGTGGCTATTTCTAAACCTACGAGCGTCGTCTCGCAACCGGGCTCCATCTCCGATTTCGCGACCTCGCCAGCGAGCTCGGCCTTGAATACACCGCGAAAAGCTCCTCGCACGCCGGCTACACCACGCTGGGGACTTCGCAACCCTTCCTTGGATGCACCCCCGGTTCAGCCTCGGAGCTTGATGGAATGGGATTGAGTGGACAACCTTACTATCAGAAGGACTTATTCTATAGCATATACTTTGGAACCGGAGACCATTTGGACCACGCTGTTTCCTCCTAGTCACTTTATAGAGACCCCCTGCTTTTCGCCCTTCACTGGCTGGCCTCTGGCACTTTCTCTCGGAATCTATCCCGTCTTTCCCATAATCAGTAAATTCAACGTATAAGCATCAGTAAGTCTCATCTTCACGTGGACGACAGGAACCATACCTACCCACTCACTCCCTCTTCACTCCCTCTCCACTTCACTTGCTCCACTGACTTTTCCCATCTAGGTTCTAGACCCCCGTATATACACACAAAGGAAAGGGGGACGTGAATGGCTTTGTGTACGACGTGAACAAAGCCATCGCCTTCACAATGCGCTTGTCACTTGCTTGGAGGGAGGGAAGAAAGCGTTGTGTGTGTGTTGTTCGGGTCGCTCGTGGATGGACGGCATAAAGAGTCTCGCTCTTCGCTGCTAAGGATGCGGTTCTTCTTCCTAGCTTGGATCATTGCTGTCTTCGAAGAGCATCTGTCTGAGCATTTCACCAATTGCTGGACGATTGATTATTGAGCAAAGCAGAAGACTCTTGAAGAAACCTCCTAACAAACACTACCACGACTGCAGAAAGCCACTGCGGCCTTGACAAACGACTCAAGATGGACTTCAACACTCCGCAGAGCCGTTTCTACTCTACCAACACTCCATCTGCGCCTCTCCGCCGTCCCGTGCTTAACAACCGCACGGAGACTTCTTTCAGCCAGCTACCGAGCGGGACTAGGTTCCTGGAAGACCTGCCGGAACGAGAGCAGGGTCCGTCGGTAGGTCCGTACTCCCGCAATGTCGAGCCTCCCGCAGACGATCGGTCCTGGCAGTTAAACTCTCTGGATTTGAACAAGTCTCTGCCTCCGTCACCTGCCCCTGGATCTCCCCGCCGCGTCACTGCCTACCCCCGAGCGACACCAGCTGGGAGCCCACCGCCCATCCCGTTCATCCCTCGGTCTGTCCTCGAAGCAGGTCTTGAGCGGCCAGCATTCAACCGGGCGCCCTCGTCCAAGATCCTCGACCAGGACCCAAGCATTCCGGTCGGACAAGTACATCTCGGCACCCGGTTGATCTCCCTCGCCGACGCACAGGCCCAGCACGAAGCACGGAAGGCCGAATACCTTGAATACAGCCTTGGACGTGAAACCTCCCAACGTGTCGAGCCTCCCCAGCGACCGACTCTGAAGCAGGTAGCGGCTGTCGTATCCACCGGGTTTTCCCGCTTGGCATCAAACGCAGCAAGGAAGGCGGCCGCTCGTAAGCCTGCGCCAGCTCCCCGGCAACCACCCAGTCCTCCTCCTGAGCGGACGATGGTCGGCAATCCGGATCGCGGCACTCGATGGGGTGATATGTACGGTTACCAGTACACTCCCCTTGGAAGTCGCGAGGACGTCTCGGGAACCCAAGCCCCTGCTTCGCCTGCTGAGGAGCAGCCATCCTTCCCCCCGCCAAGCCAGCACCGGATCCCACGAAAGCCGGTAGTTATAAGACGGCAGGGTGTCATGCTCGCAACTGCCGAGGAAGCAGATGGCCACCATAGGGAGCATCATCAAGAACGCGACGAAGCTCCCGAACGCCTCTACCGGATCCAAGCAGACGATTGGCTCTCCCGATCAGGCCAACTACCACCCGATCCACGCCGCCCAACCACCCAAGACAGCGATCTGCAGGAACTGTTCGACTCCATCCTTCGAGTCGGCCCGTTTGGAGACGTTGAGCTACCTGCTCCGCGCATCCAAGACAACCCGCGGCGGTCTTGGGAAGCCGACTCACCCACCGAGGACAAGACGCTGGGTCGCGCTGGGGACTTCACTCACGCCACGGAATCCGTCTATAGCCAAGACGACGGCTTCCAACCAGCACATCGGCCATATCACAACCCGCTCTACTCCGCCTCCGTCAACGAAGAAGTCAACCGTCTCTACCACCTCGAAGAAGCGCACCACCACGCTTCATCGAATGACAACGACGAGAGACGCGACACCACGATTGTCGATACGAGGGTGCACGACCACCACACGAGTTTCGTCGTCACCCAGTTTAGGGGTGACCGGACGGTGGAGTCATACTACTATCGGCAGGCGAAGGAGGCGAGCGATGATGGGGCGGCTATGGCTGTTTGGAACCAGCTGAGTCTGGAATCCGGTGGGGTGGTGAGTCCGGTCTTGCGGAGGGGGGATGTGTCTTCGGAGGTGTCTGGTCTGGAGCGGGGTGGGACTGTGAAGAGCGTGAGGGAGTTTGCGTGGCGGCTGAGGGAGGAGGAGGAGGAGGAGGAGGAGGAGGAGGATTGAAGGGATTGGCTCCGTGTGCAGGGTTTGGAGGATTTTTTGGGTTTGGGTTGAGATATCAGGGAGGCTGTTTGACTGATCTTCATGAACGTAATAGGTCTGACGAGCAATGTTGACGATAATGAAGACGCATAATGCATAATGAACGAATGATTGGAAGGACATGGATCGATGTGTGAGTTTCCTTCTTGACTGCTTCCTACTTCCTACTCCCGACTTCCGTACTACACTGACACGAAAGACATCGCCGCATGACCTGCGTGTTGCCGCGAAAAGTGATTTCACGGAGAAAATCCCGCTGGATCTGGCCGTGATGCGTGATCTCGAAATTACAGGGCTTCTATAGGGCCTATCTGCCCCTCTGCGAGTTTGCCGATTTGCAGCAGCAAGTCGTGAAAACCTATCGTGTCCAGCTGCAGACGCCCCTGCCGCGCCATGCGACAGGGACATCCGACGCATCATATTCCCGGCTGGCAGAGCATCGTGCACCGAGATTGGAAACCCGCCAATATCTTCCTCGACGCCCCGGACCCGCACGTCTTCCCGCGCTACCCCAAACCCCTCATCGGCGACTTTGGCCTGGCCATCTGCACGCACGAGCACGACGACGACGACGACGCATATAACCCGCGCTCCTACCTCCAAGCCGGCACTCCCCGGCTACTTCGCCCCAGAGCAGACGCCATGTGTCTCGACCTGAAAACCTACCTCCCAAATTTCGAACATCGCTTTCGTCTGACTTCCAAGACGAACGTCTGGGCGGCGGGCAAGACGATTCTCACCCTCATGGAGCGCGGACATGTGTCGCTAAGGTTACTTTCGTGGGAGCGGATAAGGAGCCCTTTTTTTTTCTCTGACGACGATGCGCCGTGTTATTATAGTCGGCCCCTGAGGGATCTCGTGCTGAAGTGTCTGTCGTATGATCCGGCTGAGAGGCCTGCTTTTGAGATTGTGCTGAGTGAGGTTCGGAGGCATACTAGGGGGGCTGGAGCTGGAGTGCTGCAGGATCGCGCGAATGGCGTGCGTGCGGCGCCGCCGAGGGGCGCTCCGAGAGGGGATGATCTGTTGGGTTATGGGAGTCTGCTGGCGGGGACGTATCCTCTCGGTGCAAGGGTTGCTGTTCCGCCTATGCTGGCCGTGCCGCCTGCTGGGGCTTGGGTAAGGGGGGGCGGGGGGTGATGGAGATGGAGGCGGAGGGGAAGGAGAGGAAGGACGAGAACCGGCAGGGCGAGATTTCACCATCGCCATCCCCACTGAGCAGACTCTCGAGACGTAGAAGTGGAATTTTCGACGTCTTATGAATGCGGCAGGACGCGACCTCATCAACAACAGCAGCAGCAACTGACATACGGCCGGAACCAAACCAAACCACGCAAAGGGTAAGGGAATGCGGGTATCCAGCCAAAGATCTACCAGATCAAGAAACAAATTCGACACCGAGCTGGACAAAGGCAATTTCTCTATCCGTCGGTTTTCTCAGCTGCAATCATCGGCCCTGGTCCATGACGTCTACCACCGGCGCTGCGAGATGCTTCGAGATGGGGTCAGACTACGCGGCGATTCGCCGTACAAGGACGACATGGCGTTAAAACTATACCTTGCATACACACGACAACTGATCGAAGAGTCGAGTCTTCTGCTCAGGTGCTGGTGATTTGCGGCAAAATCAGCCAGGGAGTTTGTGGGGCGACCGCTGAGAGTGAAGCTCGATAAGGGAGATGTTGGGAGGATCACGGTGGACATCGCAGGCAAGAAATGCCTGATATTTTTGCATAGACCACCCAGAGTATATCGCTCGACACGCTTCGAAACCGCGAGTGCTGGAAAACATGCGCCTTCTGGAGGGCATTCAGAGAGCTGGAATCGCAACAAATCCAAAATGCACTGACAGCTCTGAGAAGACAAATCGATATCAGCAGGATGGATCAAGACGACGCCCACTTATCACTGCGAACTGCTGCGCAGATCGAGGGCACTAAAAAGTGGCATGCATGCTTGGTTCAACAAACCTGTGAACCGGGAGAGATGGAGCAAGGAAAGGACGAACCTCGACAATACCCAAGGAAAAAGGCCTTCAGAGATACCTTCGACGGCAGGCAAGAGGCAAGGCGCTATGGGAGGGCGAGACAGGCGAAGAGCGACGGAAAATGCATGTGGCAGGCTTGAAGAAACGTTACGACAAGAACACGGAAAGTGTGGACGCCAGGCCCGTGCAAAGCACAGCGAGGGCGGCAAGGCGGCTCGTGATCCCGAGACTGAGAAAAAGGCAGAGGCAGTCTTCTGAACTATGCACTCCAGGCTCTTGAGGAAGAGAAGGAAGATATAGATTAGGGTAAAGAGTTGCAAAAGCTTCCCGAAGCATCTCCAAACTCTTGGCTTCAACCAGCCAGCCAAAAGAGTTCGAAACAATCGAAAAAGCCTGATAAGTTCCTCAAGATGGGTGAGAGACAACAGCGACATGCCCTTTTTTCCGACAAGGGATCAAGCACCAGAGCTGGGCGAATACATGGGATATATCGAAGAGAGGAGGGTTAGGCGAAAAATGTCAGCACGGCCCGGAAGAACTATATACGCGCGGAGATGGTTGGTTATGCACTTCATGAACATTGGTCCGAAGATGGGTAGGTGTTGGCTATAAGCTAAAAGAGCAAAGAATGGGTATCCTCATGACCTCTATTAATAATACAAGAGTGAGAGGAGTAAATGGTAAATTAGACTAGGTATTTTTTACTATATCTCTTCTACAAAAGTGCTACTACTGCCTTGAAAGGCTACGATATAATGTGACAGGCATTGAATATATAACCTTTTTAACGAACCTTAACCTCGAGGGTACTTTATATATACTATTTATAAGACAAGACCGTAGAGTCTAAGACGATATACCTATTGCTATTGCCCTCTATCACTTACAGCGCCCCGTAGTTAGACTTTATCTTCCTCTCTAAAGGCTTAAAGGCTACCGAGAGAGAATTTTGTGTCCTATCGATAGATATAGTAAGGATTAGGGAGGGCTACGTACCTATTATACTCGATGTAATGGTATAGTCGCAGGGATGCAATGTATATACTATCATCTATTAAGAGAGAGAGAGAATTTAAGCTTTAACAAAAATAGACTAAAAAGCGCGCGGGAGAAAAATTTCGTATAAAAAGATATTATATAGTCGGATCGTCTGCGAATAGTGGGGACGCGCTTCCGAGGTTAGGGGAGTTGCAAGGGTGCAGGCATGTCACGGTATATATATCTTCTGCCCCGGACTTGCTGCCGTGAAAATGACTACGATAATGTGATGTGATAGGAATTGGTTGTATGACCCTTGCAAAAAACCTTGAGACCCTCTCTTTTGGAGAATGGAACCAGGCGACAAAAAGCAAAGTTGATCTCGTCAAATGGGACATGCTGTTTATAGTATAGGTAGTATAGACCAAGATGTTTACGCTATGCTTGAGGAGGCGTGGGCGGACCAAGGACTCCGGCCTCAGGCAGCAAACTGTATTCTGACCTCACCTCATGTCTCACACAGAAAAAAGGAGGAGGATTGGTGCAATGTGCAACCTCCCCACCCAAGGGCAGAGAGATCACCGCTCCATTTTTTTTTAAGAGAATATCTGATCCGTCACATTGTCTCGTACGCATTCGCGTCGTCCAACTGGGCGTTTCCCTCCCCACCCCCACGTATCCTCCGCCGGCTCTGAAGGATTAGCCAAACGTCCACCCGTCTTCGTCAGTCTCAGTCTCCTCTCAAGCCATCACGCGAGCAGCTCAAAGGCTTGCTCTCCAAGCCAAAAACAACCTCGTGAAAAGGCAATCTCATTCTGATCGAGGCGCAAAAAAAGCAAAGCCTGACTCTCAGCAGGCCAAGAAACCATCTCAGACAGCCCCCTTCATCTTCCTTGACGTCCCAGCCTTCAGGACACCCAAGGTCTTATTGATTGCTTTCGCTTTTTCTCTTTCTCTATGTCCAGGTAAGAGACAAACGTTCCATTGTGGTAAAGAAGAAAACGCCGCCCGATGCAATTTGACATGAACGCTGAATAATTATTACACTTCAAAGGATTGAGAGTCCATCTTTTGTCAAAGAGTCATAGAGCAATGACGCTGCGTGTGCTCAGCCAAGAGTACGCTCTGCGTGCATCGGATGACTCCTTGATCGCCGCCTAATCGAAATAGAATCTTTGATGCCAAAAAGGATCACTCATCCTTGGGGGAACTGTAGAAATGTTAGTTCAGTATTTCTGGGTGTGTGAATTGTCGAAAGACTCACTTGGGAGACCACTTAGGGCTGGTGGGACTGAGAGAATATTTGGGTGACTGGGGGGAGGTCACGTTCGCAGCTGGAGATGTTGGTGACCAGCTCGAATTTGTCGGTGAAATGCTGTTGCTCATCACAGGACTGCTTGGGCTCCAATTTGGGCTGGATGGTGAATATTGTAAGACTGGTGATGCGGGAGAATATTTTTTGGAATTGTTGGTTGCTGCTGGACTGGTGGGGGACCAGTTTGGCGATTGTGGTGAGTAGGACAGAGGTGAAGTTGGTGAATAATTCGAAGAATTGAAGGCCGGGCTCGAAGGGCTATATGAGCTCTGCGGACTGTAGTTGGGCGACGCCGGAGAATATTGCGGTGAAGCGTTTTGAAAAACCGGACTGGCAGCACCGAAAGCCATTCCCGGCGACGTGGGCGAATATCCCGAGAAAGACGGGCTGACAGGGGAGTACGAATACCCCGGCGATGCCATTCCAGAGCTGAACGGACTCTGCGGAGCATAGCCGCTGGGAGGAGCATATCCAGGACTCATACCTCCGCTGTACGGGCTCATGCCACCGAAGCCACCGTTGTAGGCAGTGAGACCGCCGGTCTCGTCTTGACCAGGATTGATGATTGGCGAGAAGCTGGCACCGTAGTCAACGCCACCCAAGCCACCGCTTTCAGCCATCGGCGAGCCCATGTCGTAAGGCGTCATGCTACCTTCGGACATGGGCGTCGCAGCGCCGGCGGCCATGCCCGTCTGGTGCATTGGTCGCTGTGTCGCGGTGACGGTGTTGAGCATCTCGGTGTCGAGTAACATGTCGAACTCGCCGGTGCCGCTCGGTGCCAGCTGTCCAAGGATGATGTTTTCAGACACGCCGCGGCAGTCGTCCAGCTCTCCAGAAGACGCAGCATCGAACAAAATCTCGACGGTCTCCTCGAAAGAGCAGCGCATGAGAACACCAGTGTCGGCGCGGTTGATACCATGACGAGTGACTGCCATCAGCTCGCCGCGAGCGCACATGACATCGCAGAGAATGGCCATGTGACGGTGATTGACGTAGGATCCGTCATTGGTCAAGACCTCCTTCAGCTCGGCCATGAGCGCGGCGCGGACAGCCTCAATTCCAAAGACCTTCATGATCGACTGAAAGTGGTTGCAGTATGTTCGCTGGGAGTCGACGCCTTCGATGGCTAGAACGTCCTTGAGGTTGACACCGGTGGTGTCCAAGTACCACTCTGCGCACTCAGGCTTGGTGGCGACGTAGTGAAGCTTTCCAGCCTCGTCCTCGTAGAGCTTTGTGTCCTTGGACACGAAAGCGCGTTCAACGCCCTTCACACCGCGCAAGACGACGGCGTCAAGCATGTGGCCTTCCAGGCGCTTGAGGGTGTCTTCCGACTCTTCGTCGCCATCAGGATTCTTTTCGTCGGAGTTCGGGAGCAGGCGACATCGAATGACTTGCTCGTCGGCGTTGTCGTCCGAGGCGATGATGGCCAGGTCGTTACTCCATTCTTCCTTGATCTTCGTCGCGACGTCATTGACGGTCAAACCCTTATCTAAGAGTTGTCTACGACCAACGACGATGCGAAGCATCCATTTACTCTGTAGCTCCAGACCTTGTTCTTCATCCGGGATGATGAAGTGAGCTTCCACCATGTCCTTGTCGGCTTCGATGACAGTCTGGTCAATCACAGGGTCGTAATAGATCTCGGTGACATCGGTCACGCTCCTCAGGGTGGTGTGCTCAACCAACGAGCGTAGCTGCTTGGCACCTTCTTGGGAGCCTGTGTTGCCGGGGCTTTGGTAGACCTTCATGTTGGGCGTCTTGAGGTTTTCCGCCACGTTGAGGATTTCCTTGAGACGCGGCACACCCTTGGTCGTTGTGTTGGCTGTGACACCAGCCAAGTGGAAGGTATTCAGGGTCATCTGTGTGGCCGGCTCGCCGATGGACTGCGCAGCTAAGACGCCCACCATTTCGCCGGGGCTGACGAGTGCGCGCAAGAATCGGTTC
Organism: Lecanosticta acicola; assembly: GCA_963674455.1. Lineage (NCBI taxonomy): Eukaryota > Fungi > Ascomycota > Dothideomycetes > Mycosphaerellales > Mycosphaerellaceae > Lecanosticta > Lecanosticta acicola. Next base: position 58,973 of record CAVMBE010000065.1, read on the forward strand.
TCGATGTCACCAAGAATGTTGTCGAGCGCGAGAGTAGAAAGATGATCTTCTTTGACAATTCGCTTGAACGCCAGGCGAGACCGATAGTGAGCTTTGACAAGCAGGGTGGCATTGAGGTCTGCCTCTTGGGACAGCTCATCGTCACCTCGGATGATCTTGAGCCGGTCCAGCAGGCTCTTCACCTTCGGGATGGTGACCCGAGGATCCAAGTCGCTCTTGCTGTTGTCGTTGATCTTGAACTTGTCTTTGGCGTTCATGATCATGCGTTGAAGGTTCAATGGCAGATATCGATCTTCCTTGTCATCGTCCACGCTGGATCGAATCTTGATACGATCGTGCTGAATGGCCTCAAATTCTTCATCAAACAGACGCTGGACCTCGGTGTCCCCACGGATCTCGTTGTAGATCTCAAGATCGTTGCTGCTAAGCTGCAGATATCTCGGCGTGTCCTTGAGGTTGACAACTTCGAGCTTGTACTTCTTCTCGAACTGCTCATGAGACGCTGCAATAATCTGGAGCTTCTGGTCTTCGATGTGCATGGCGTCCAGCCCGTCTTCACCGTATGTAAACTGCAGAATATCGCCGAGTGAGTTTCGCACAGTGCTGTCATACTTGATCATGACCTCTTCAAGAGCCTTGACAAGTCGACGCTGAATGTAACCAGTCTCGGCAGTCTTGACGGCAGTGTCGATGAGACCTTCGCGACCTCCCATGGCGTGGAAGAAGAACTCTTGCGGCGTCAGACCGCGCAAATATGAGTTCTCGACAAAGCCTCTCGATGCGGGCGAATAGTCGTCCTTGGGAAAGTGGGGCAGGACTCGATACTTGAATCCGAATGGTAGACGCTTGCCTTCCAGGGACTGCTGACCGACAGCCGCGGTCATCTGTGAGACGTTGGTAGTTGATCCCTTGGAACCGCCCTTGACCATGACTCCGACGTTGTTGCAGGCATTCATGTTTTTGTAAGCGACATCGCCACCCTGGTTACGTGCGGTGTCCAGAGCAGCCTTGGTCTTGGATTCGAAGGTCTCTCGGATAGTCATACCGGGAGACGGCTCGAGCTCGTCTGCCTGGACTTCCTTGACGAGGCCCTCAATGACTTGCTGTTGCTCGACAATCTTCTGCTGGATACCTTGCACCATTGGTTCGTCAGGAATTGTGTCACCAATACCGACACTGAAACCGTTGTGGAGTAGCCAGTAACAGACGATTCGCTGCGCAGCATTGAAGAATTCGACAGCGGCCTCAGGACCTCGGTCGTTGTAGATGCAATGCACGACACCACCGCCGGAAGCACCGACAACAGCCTTGACGACACGACCCCAGATGAGCTCACCGTTTTGGATGACGTATCCCTGGTCCTTCTCCTCTTGGAGCGGGATGTGGTCGCTCTTTGGACGAACAATGTTCAGTCCGGCCGGGAAAGCAAGCGAGACTATCTGCTTGCCGGTCCAGCGCGGGCTTGGCTTGAGAATTGCAGGCGGAGGGATCACGCCGTCCCATCCTGGAACCCAGAGAAGGATGTTCATCACGGCCTCGTAGTCGACCATAGTGTCGCGACGAGTCATCATGTAGATACCAGCCATAGTGTCCTGAACGATGCCCATGAGAGGACCGTTCTTCTGCGGCGAGACAATATTCAGAGGAACTGCGCAGAGGTTGGCGACTTCTGCTCGGGTTTCATGACTCTGAGGAACATGCAGGTTCATTTCGTCCCCGTCGAAGTCGGCGTTGTAGGGAGAAGTGACCGACAGGTTCAGACGGAAAGTCGAGTACGGCATAACCTTCACTCTGTGACCCATCATGGACTCCTTGTGCAGCGAAGGCTGTCGGTTGAAGATGATGTAGTCGCCGTCGACAATGTGTCGCTCAATAACCCAGCCGAGTTGTAGCTGAATATCGCCGGCGCGCTTGTGATACCGCAAATCGATACGAGAGCCGTCCTCGCGAATAATGAATCGAGCACCGGGATGCTCCAGGGGCCCATTGCGCACACACTGCTGCAGCTTGTTGATGTTGTAGAGTGTGACACGCTCCGGGAACGTTAGCACTCGGGCGATCGATCTCGGCACACCAACTTGATCCAAGTCCAAGTTTGGATCTCCGGTGATGACAGTACGGGCTGAGAAGTCAACACGCTTGCCCATCAGATTACCCCGAAGACGACCCTCCTTGGACTTCAGACGCGCTCGGATGGCCTTGAGCGGGCGGCCAGTCTTCTGGATGGACTTTGGAACTCCGGCAATATCATTGTCCATATAAGTCGCGACGTGATACTGCAGTAGATTCGTGAACTCCTCGTAGATGTGCTGTGGTGAGCCCTCCTGCTCGCAGCGGCGCACGTTGGAGTTGGCGCGAATGATATCCGAGAGCTTGTACGTCAAGTCGTCCTCGGAGCGCATGCCCTGGCTCGTGCCGTCCACGGAGATACTCGGGCGTACTGCTGGAGGCGGGACGGGTAGCACAGTCAGAATCATCCACTCTGGCCGAGCGTAGTCGACGTTCAGACCGAGCCGCATGAGGTCGTCCTCGGAAATGGTGCGAAAGATAGTCAGCGCTTGCTGTGGAGTAATTTGGCGCTTCTCAACACCAGCATCTTCGTCCTGGTTGTCGCCTGGCTTCATCTTCCAGGAACCCCACAGCTTAAGCTGCTCCCTACGGATCGTGGGCTGGACATTGCCACAGCCACCGTGACCGGCTCCCTTTGGCTTCTTTGGATCGTCGCCGTAGGCACCGTCTTCCTTGTTATCAGGCTCGTCGGCATCGCACGTGCTTTTGGACTTGCAAAGGCGGGTGATCACTTCAAAGCGTCGCTTGGGATCGCGAAGTCGCATGGCAAGCGCAAACGTGACGTTGCGCTGGAGGAACACGTGTAAGCACTGAGACTGAAACAAGATGACTTACCAGTTCAGGTGAGAAAACAACTTACTTCATCTTCCAAGAGCTTTCCGCAATTGTGGCAGACTGATTCGAGAATTTTCTTGATCTTGGTGATGAAGCCTGGTCACGTGATAATCAGCATTTGGTCAAAACAATTCGCTGGGGGCTAGTGTTTCGGCATACCGACATGAAAGACTGGAACGGCCAGCTCGATATGTCCAAAGTGGCCAGGACAATCTTGCTGGCTCTCGCCGCAGGTTGCGCACATCTGACCACGGTCGATGGTGCCGAGTTTGGGATCGTTCAGGCCCTTCTCGCGCGGCCGATGGCGCTGCTCGTCCATGGTCTCGGCGTATTCAATGTGGCAAACACTCATGTTCTTGATCTCTTCCGGCGAGAAGAGTCCGAATTGGATCTCCTGCACCGTCTTGAGGGGCGCCATCGACTTGACGAAGGTCGCCATGCTGGGCGGTCGATTTGTCGCAGCGCCTCAGTGTATGGGTGATTCAAAGTCGTTCTACGTGCTGACCGAAGCAGATGCTTGCCACAAACCGGTCCTTTGTCGAGATGCGCTTTGTTGTCGCCTCGCTTCCTCTTCACTCGCCAAAGTCTTCAATCCGCCACCTCCCCTGTCAACACCACGCGACCTGCGTGAGGGCCGCCTGCGCGCCTTGCGCCCTCAAACACTCCCCTACAGCCTCTATGGTGGCGACGTCACTGGTTTCGGTGCGCCGGCTGATGGCGATCGCGCGCGCGATGCGCTTGTGAGAATGTCGACACAGGCGTGTTTGGGGGCGCGCGCCCGGTCGGTTCAATCGCAGGCCTGCCGGCGACTGGCAATCGTGCGCGGTGGTTTTCCCGTGGATTACTGATGATACAGGCGCAATCGCGAGGTAGTCGGTCGATGTGCGATGGAGTTGAGGGTGGTGGAAGGGTGTGTGTCGTAGAGATGGAGCTGTTGAAGCCAGGCTGCCGTCTTCTTCCTTCTTCGCCGCCCTGCGGAGATTTCCGAGGCAGTCCGTGCGCCAGTGAAGTCACGCACGCACAACACAAACGCGATCTGATCCGATCTGATCTTCAATAATTCACCTCACCTCAACCACACTCCTCACTGCGGCCTGAGATCAGGCATCCGGTCAGGCAATGTGCGCTCTATTGACTATTGAAGACTGCACACATTGATTGATTTGCTGTGGTGCCTGAGGATACCTATTCAGTCAAGCTGCGCCAGTCGAGGGAAAGGAAAGCCCACCGGTCTGGTCAGCTATCCTCTTCTGCTGTTCTCTGCTTTGCTCACCTTCACGAGTCACTCGATATACCCCTCGCAGATGACTTGCAGTAGGCAACACCGTCTCCATCACAGTCGCTTAACACGATGAACCTACCCCTGTCAGACCCGGTGCTCCTCGCGCAGGACATCCCCGAGACGCTCACCGCGCGCCTGCGGTCGTCGGGGCAGGCAGTTTGTCTCCGCTTCTCCCATCGCGGCGATCTTCTCGCCAGTGGCACCGCTAAGGGCACCATTGCCATCTTCGACCTCGAGACCAACGGTGTCGCCCGCAAACTGAAGGGCCACACGGCTAACCGCCCTGTGCAGTCCTTGTCGTGGGAGAAGAGTGGCCGATATCTCCTCAGTAGCAGTATTGACTGGAAGGTGATACTGTGGGACTTGCAAGATGGAAGCAGATTACGCACCGTCAAGTTGGGCGCGCCGGTGTACATCGCAGAGCTGCACCCGAATGACTTCAATGTCTGCGTCGCGGCGCTGTACGAGCATCGCCCAGTCCTCGCAGACCTCACAGAACCCATAGCCAAGCAGACGCCGCTGCCGAACCTGCCCAAACGAGCACCACACGAGATCGAGGGGAATGAGAAGGCAGACGCTAAGCACTTCACCACTGTGGCCGCCTTCACTCCCAGCGGATCGCATGTGATTACTGGCACGACCAAGGGATGGCTCAACATTATTGATTTACAGACCAAGGAGACTGTCTACAGCAATCGTCTCTGCAGCAAGCCCATCCTCCTCATCCGGCTCAGTAGCTCTGGACGAGACATTCTGGTCAATTCCTCCGATACTATCATCCGCACGATCAAACTCCCGGACCTCTCCAGTCCCAATCTCCATCCGGACAGCATCAGACTAGAAGTCGAACACAAGTTTCAGGATGTTGTCAATCGGCTGTCATGGAACCATGTAACATTCAGCAGCAACGCCGACTACGTCATGGCTTCCACTCTCATGAACCACGACATTTATATCTGGGAGCGCGGTCACGGCTCGCTGGTCAAGATTCTGGAGGGTCCAAAGGAGGAGCTGGGGGCAGTAGAATGGCATCCGGTCCGCCCATTTGTTGCAGCAACAGGACTAGAAAGTGGAAGGATATACCTGTGGTCTATCAAGACTCCGCAACGGTGGTCTGCGCTTGCTCCTGACTTTGTGGAGGTGGAGGAGAACGAGGAGTACATTGAGAAGGAGGACGAGTTCGACATCCACGATACAGCAGAGCTGCAGAAACGAAGACTGGATCAGGAGGACGAAGAAGTGGATGTGCTTACAGTGGATGAAGAACAGCTGGAACGGGAAGGCAAAGCCGGCAAGGACGAGTTCCGAATGCCAGTGCTGCTTGACATGGGCGAGAGCGACAGTGAGGATGAAATCGTCGCCATTGGCACGGGGCAATACCGCCGGAAGAGCACCGCGCAGGCCGATGAGATGGAGTTCGTGGACGGCGACGACATTGTTAACGGCGATGTCGAGACCAACGGCCACACTGGAACGAAGAGACGACGAGGAGATTGAAGGTCGTTGCCATTATCGCTGGTCAAGACGTTGAAAGGGCTGCTACGTCAGAAAGAATGCCGAAATCACGAGATTCGCATGACCGCTTGTTGAGCGCGGACGTGACGCCAGCTTCAGATCTCCTGTTTACTGGCGAAGCGGACCTGGTGAGCCTAGGCTGGCCAGCTGGGTTGCTGATCCTGGCAGCGCTTAACGTTGACGAGACGTCAGCTACAAGGAAGCGCTTGCGAATCCGAGACATAGATCCACTTCACCATTCTCTCCCACACTTTAGGACCATGCAACAGCTAGAATAGGAAGCTTGAGGCTGGCTGTATTGCCTATTGAGGAGTAGACTAAGACTTTTGTCATCCCGCATAACAAATGGAGAAAAGTCGGCACCAGGAGCAGAAGAGCAAGATGCATCGTGTTCGCACAACTCACAGCCGTCCCCTCCGACAAAGCCGCTGGCCTACTATTGTGGGTGGGGCTCATCTCCTTCAGAACTCTTTGGGCTTCCGGTCCGCTTCCGAAAGAAACGGACAAGCAGAGCTATCGCGAGTCCCTCGACGGCCGATGACCCCCCTTGGAGGCGCAGGCGGTTGACAAGTACTTGACAGTCACAGAATATAGAGATACCTGTCGAGCTCATTTTAGTTCATCCTGCCAGTCCCACTGCTGCTTCCGACTGCATTCGACGGACGCCCAAATGGTCATTCCTCGTGCTTCCCTTTGAGAATACCTGCTCTCAAGTGGCGTCCATCTCTCTTGCACAATTGTCTTCTCAAGTTTTGTAACAAAGACAAAGGCACCGAGGAGTAGTAGAGAACCAAATCTACGATAGCAGCCGTGAGAATGATGTCCTCCGCACCCAAGACTCCATCCGTCATCATCTCTTTCCCCTGCGCAGTCTCGCCATTGAAAACGTCGTGGTTGCTCCCTTTGACGCACGCGTCCCTACTCCTGCGGTAAGCCAATGGCAAGGCAAACGATTGAGAACGTCGATATGTGGTAGGAGAAACTGTATGAAATAAACAATCGCTGGTCCCTCAGAGCAGGCCGGAGTCGTAGTGTGATGCATTCAAGAGTATCCCGACGATAACTCTCGACGATATGCAATCGTCAGGCTCGCCGTGACCTCAATTTCTATTGGCAAATTCGAGAAGAGGGAATTCTGCCGCAAACCTTTGCCTCAAATCCCCATGGCACCTTCGGAGCAGCGAAGGGTGCAGCAGCCGCTCCATCCTCTCCTGCCGTCACTCAATCCAAGCGCTCCACTGATATTCGAGACAGACGTCCTCCCTATTGAATATTCGCCTTCAACGAGATCTGAGAAGAGAGAGAAAGCAGGAGAAACGACCTGGGAATTATCAACTACATCTATTACTTTTATTAGCCCCCCAACCAATCGTGACCGTTATAAACCATTCCAGAATGCGCCGAAACAACATCATCCCCATCATGCCCGTCTCCTCCGCTCTTTTTTTGCACCTACTACTTCCCTGCCCAGTCCTCCTTGATCATCGCAGCTCCCTTTTCTGCAATGCCAAACAGACTGCTGCTCAAGTGTGCACTCAACTGCACCGGCAGCACACTGGCATCCACAACTCTGACATTCTCAATGCCATACACCTTCAGTCTGCTGTCCACAACACCTCCATATTCCTGCTTCATCATCGACAGCGTACCGATGTAATGCCACACGCTCGTGAACTTGGATTTGACCCAGTCTTCCCAGACTGCAGTGGTTGCGTTAGTCGAGACGAGATCGGTGCCCGGTGTGATTTCGGAGACGACGCAGTTGGAAAGGGGCGCAGTGTTGAAGACTTGACGGGATTGCTTGGCAGCGGCGGTCTGGAAGGCGAGGTCCAGCGGAGAGCGGAAGTAGGAGGGCTCGATTTCGGGGCTGTCCCAGGAAGAATTGGAGCGGATGTGAGCTGTACCGCGAGAGAAGACGACGAGGTTCCACAGGTCGATTCCCACTGTGTTGTCATCCATGTCTATTGTGAAGAAGATTTCCGCTGCTGGTGTGTCCTGCGAGTAGAACACGTTGTCGAGTTGCAATTTGAGGACTTCGGCGGTCGCGGTAGCATTGGCAACGAGGCCGTCGGCTTCCAACGCAGATGCGTACGCTGTAATGTTGGCAGCGATGGAGTTATACCAGGCGTCGGATTCGGAACCAAGCAGTTGGGCTGCTGTGACATAGGAGATGGCACTTGCTGGACCGCTGCCGTTGAAGCTAGTGTTGCCTTTTGGCTCGTAGTAGAGAGAACTCTTAGTCTGTTCCTGCATGTTCTTGCCCACGCCGCTCAGAGAAAGCCGAACGTCGACACCCGCGGCAGACAGGATATCCGAGTCGCCTACACCGGAAAGTTCCAGGAGCTGAGGGCTGTGAAGGGAGCCGGCCGCAAGAAGCACTTCGCGCTTGGCCTTGATAAACTCAACGGTGCTGTTTTGGGAGGCTTGGAAGCGTACACCTTCCGCAACAAGTTTGTCCGTGCCATTTTGCCAGACAATTTCGGTCACCCGGTGCCCAGTGAGAATGAAAAAGTTGTCTCTCTCCTGTACCTGGTTTTGAGCATATGCGGTGAAGGAGCTGGAGCGATTCTGGCTCGCTTCTACATCGACCATGTTCGGAATGATGGTAGCTCCTAATGGCGAACCTGACGCCGCGTCCGAGTTTCGCGTCAGATTCTGCCACACCTTCTCGGAAGTCTCCAAGGCAGGCAGTTGAGTGCCACCAAACATCCCCGCTCCAAAAGAAACTTGGACTGGTCCACCATAGCCATGGGAAATTGAGTCGAAGTAAGCTCCCTTCTCGTCTCGCTGTTCGGTAGTAGGCGTGTGAAAGTTCTCGGCTTTGAGCATGTGTTGGTTGAAGGGCGTCCAAGCCCAAGAGTCATCGCCGGTGAGGGCAGGAAGGAGATCGTACTGAGAACGAGCGCCCTTGGTCCAGCTAGCTCCGTTCAAGCTGTCACTGCCGCCAAGCGTCTTGCCTGCCACGAGTTGAAGCCGACTGCCGCCTTGCCACTCGACAGGTGTTGACTTGAGGTCGTAAGCCAAGCTGGTGTTGAAAGCTTCGCCATAGGTTCGAACATCATTGACCATAGGGTTCGAGTAGTTATTGTAGCCGGCCTGAGCTTGCTGTCAACAAGTGTGCATGACATGTGAGCAGTTGACGAGTAATTACCTCAATGACCAGAACCGAGACGGTGGGATCCTCAGACAAGCGGCTGGCAATTGTGAGACCCGTCAGTCCTCCGCCGCAGATGATGTAGTCGAAGCTTGCATTGCCCAAAGTAGCTGGGGAGTTGGTGATCGCATCGCTGACTCCCTTGGAAGTGGATCTGCTCAAATTTGAGGGAAGTGCGGTGGCGAGGCCAGTTCCCAAGGTTGGAAGAAGGAGGAATGAGTTGCGCATGGTGAATGAAGTGAAGGATTGATGCTCGACCCGGATATTGGAGCGCGAGAGAGGACTTTATATCTCACCGTCACTCGTCCATGCCTCAATTGAGATCGCCGTTGAGATTGCTGTTGAGATTGCTGCTGAGCCCGCGGCTGCTCGCGGCTTCGGGGGGTTTTTTTTTTCTCCCTTCGTCATTCCGAACGTCGACTCGTAGAATGAAGTCGCATCGACATCTACTCGTACGCGTCACCGGATTTGGTATTCGAGCGCCGAACGTGGTGACACGTACGTACCCTAACGCTAACAAGTAGATGTCGATACGACTTCGTCCTAGTCGACCATGAGCCGAAAAACCACTGTCTTCGCCATGAAGACGCATTTCGACCCCGTCACGGCCGACAGCGCTACACTGACTCCACTCGCCTAGTCTCGAGTGCATGTGTCTAGCAGGCCACACGTTGTCACTGGTCAAGCTCCAAGCCAAGATCAGCAAAGGGCCTATCCATTTGACATTGAACCCGGGTGAGGGAGGGTGTTGCGAGTCCAAACGGCCGCGCAGTCCGGGCTGGCGTAAGCGCAGGTTCCAATGGCCGCGTCGTAGACAACCGGACGCATACGAAGTTGCACTCGCGGAAGTTGACTGCGCCTTACGCTTTTGCGGGGGAAATTTCGCCAAGCCCTACTCCACCCATACCGCATGCAGTATTTGCCATATTGGATCTTAAGGGGCAATCCATGGGTATATGCTGTATTTTACGGTTCAAAGTCGACCAGAACAGAATCGTGCCGCTGGCATCGTTCTGCCAGAGTCGTTCTGCTTGAATCGTTCCGCTAGAATGGCTCTGCTGAGGTAGCATAGGCGTACTGCTGGCGCAGCAGAATGGGTTTGTTGTGCAGCTCCGAGCCAGCAGAACGGCCGGGGTGGTCTTGCACACCAAAATTTATTCTGCTGGCTTCTAGCAGATCCCGTCCGTCCTGCTGAACTATCGACTTGCCAATTTGAATCTGCGCTAAGGTAGGTAAGCGCAGCGTAGATTGTACTGGTGGTTATTTAGAGCTGCCAACCCGTTCTGCGGAAGGCCCGCACGGCAGTTGGGCAGGTTCAAATGGACAAGTCCTCCCGGGTTCAGCGGGTGCCGTACGGGTGCCGTGCGCTATTCCACTTGCCCTATTATTCCGACCCCACGGAATCGCGATATCAAATGAACAGCACCTAATATCGGTGGTTTGGAAAGCTGACATCTTTTGCGGCTTGTCCTGCCAAGCGATATCTGGGCCCATGGCGGTGCTTGGTACTTTGTGCTTTTTCACACGTCCATTCAAATGATGCTGGATGTTGGCATTGGATGTGCGAAGTGTGGTTGCAATATTTTTGCAGCCGCGTCGACTAGCGCCGGTGCTCGTGCGTGGTGGCTCAGTTCAGTAGTTCGCCGTCGCAATCGGTCCGAGGAGTACGGCCCGTGTGGGCCTGCGAAGGATTTACTGTGGAAAACCAAACAACGTCAGCGTGCAACTGATGAGTCTTAAATCCGCCCGACGGCAACAGCAGGTGCCTAGTGATGTATGCCATGGGAGGGTGGCCGTGGATGGAGTTATCGAATACAGCCTACATCTAAGCTAAGGTACGTGAAGCCGACTTTTACATCATCGCTGCGTCACAGCGTTAATCACATGCAACTGCACCCAATGACGAAAACCTCTCATGCCGTGTACTCCCTCTGGAGCAGTTTCGCGATGGTTGTCAGTTGAATGTTGCTCGTGCCTTCGTAGATCTGCAATAGAAGTGTCAGCAAGAAGTAATCGCCAAGATACCCCGACCCTGCAATGACTAACCTGTCCAATCTTACTGTCTCGCCAGTACTTCTCGGCCAGACCTTCTCTTACAAAGCCCATACCACCCATCCATTCGATCGCTTGTCCAGAGACCTTGCCTGCGACCTGCGAGGCATACAGCTTGGCCATGGCAGCATCCATGACAAAATCTTGGCCTGCCTCCTTCTTGCGAGCGGCGTTGTATACGAGCGCACGGGCAGCCGTGATTTCAGTCCAGGCCTGGGCCAGTTGGTGCTGCATGCCCTGGAACTCGCCAATGAGGGTACCAAACTGCTTCCGATCATTCCAGACATAGTGTGCTGCGTTTGCAAAGGAGCCCATTGCTAATCCCGTCATCTGGGCAGCGATACCAATGCGACCTTCATTCAGGAGGCTAATAGCATACTTGTAGCCTTCGCCCTCCTTGCCCAGGAGATCGCCGGCTGGAATCTCGCACTCATCGAAGTTGACAACGCAGGTAGAGGAAGCTTTGATTCCGAGCTTCTTCTCCTTCTTCGCAATCGAGAAGCCTGGATTCTCCTTGTCGACGATGAACGCCGTAATGCCCTTGTATCCTTTCTCCGGGAACAGGTTCGCAAACACGATGAAGAAGCCTGCCTCCATCGAGTTGGTGATCCACATCTTGCTGCCGTTGATCTTGTATCCATCGGCCGTCTTCTCGGCCTTCGTCTTCATCGCGAATGCGTCTGATCCTGACGCTGGCTCGGAAAGACAGAAAGAGCCGACCGTCTCCGTTGCAAGCCTGGGGAGCCACTTCTTCTTACTCTCCTCCGTCCCGTACTTCAAGATGGCCGTGTTGACAAGCGTGTTGTGTACATCCACCATGACACTGACGCTGGGATCGACCTTTGCTAGTTCTTCAATGCCTACAATGGCTGCCGTGAAGTTCATGCCCGCGCCACCGTACTTCTCGGGTATCTCAATCCCCATGAGACCTTGCTCAAAGCACTGTTCTATAATGGCAGGATCCATCTTCTCCGCCTCGTCCATTTCTCGCGACTTCGGCAGGATGGTCTCGCTCGCGAATTTGGATACGGACTCGGCCATGGCAGCTTCGATTTCGTTGAAGTGGAAGATGGGCGTGGGCTCTAGGGATTCGAGGTCGACGCTGCCTTCGCTGTCTTGTCTCCGTCGCGCGGTGGTAGAGAGACATGGTGGTCTTTATCGCATTCTGTCAATTCGCATTCGTACCACAATGGTGAGTATTTCTTACACGGGAATTGATCGTGTGAAAGCCGGTCGGCTCAGCGGGGTGCGTATTTTGGACGAAGCTGCTGATCGAGTGAGTGGGCGTAGTGATCTCGCGAGAGAGGCCATGGCGAAGGAGTACGTGATGAGAGTGTGGCGTGCACAAGACGTCGTCAGATGGTAGTGGCCAGAGAGATATAACCGGAAATGGAAGACGCGGCTGAGGATGGATCGGGAGCTCACATGCACGTCCACGGCTTTCAGGTGCTAACCTCGGTACCCGTGAAGAGATCCGGGTGCCGGACTGAGCCATGTACTATGTGCCATGTGATGTGTCATGTGCCATGTGCCATCAGGGCGAAGCGGTGGAAGGAAACAACAAGTCGTCTCGTCATTGCTGTGCTGTGCTGTGCTGTGCCGTTTCGCGGCGAAGGAGATGGCGGCACTGGGAGGGAGGGAGATGCTCTAGGCCGACTACCGGCAATGTCTTGGCAGCCGTCGGACCTTCCCATTCCCTGCTCCTGGACAGCTTTCAGATCTTCACTTCACCTCACCTCATCTCGACTCTGGCTCCCTCCTTCTCCAACCATCTATACAACATATCGCTGCACGCTGGAGAGCTGCATGCGCATTGCTTCGGCCAGATCTCAGCACTGGCACCCACTTGCTCCATCGCTAACAATCACCTCCGCACTGACCCTTCATCATGCCAGCAAGCCCGACTCTCTCCGTTCCTACCACGCCAACTGCCGCTCCACGCCAACCTGTCATTCGCAAGGTAAAGAGGGAGTCATCGTGGTCGCCGCCACGCCCGCTGGCCACCTCACGCGCTCCTCTCACTACTGCGCGGCACAAGGAAGCAAAGAACGACCAGGTCGGCTTCTTGCACCTCCCTGATGACGTCCGAATGCGGATCTTCAAGCTTGCCATCTTCGACCATGACCGTGGTATGCTCGAGAAAGCCTGCACACCGTATACATTGACTGATTTTCAGGTGCTGTTTTTCTGCCACGCAATCACCCACGCAAGGTTGTACCAGGGCTTGACGACGTTGATCTCGTTTGTGTGAACCCGACCTGCCTACATGGTCATGAAGAAGTCGGTTTTGATATGGACTATCGTCTGTGTCACCTAGTCTCCACTTCAGAGGAGGGCACCGCATCAGCTGGAGAGTGGATTGGTCCGGAGACTCCAGGAGTCGAAGAGCCACTTGAACTCGGCGTACCCTATCAAGACTTGCTGGAAATGACAGATGGCGAGGTCCTGCAGCTCATTGAGCCTTTCGAAGATGAACAAGGCGAAGCAGGGGAGTCTGCGGTAACAGCCACTCTGAATGGTGCCTCCGATGGATCATCTGATGAGTCTCACGAAGACTTGGACGAATCTCTCTGTCAGTGTATATGGTGCTACCGGGAGCGAGCAAACCACAATGATTCGCTCAGCGCCTCAGATGATGACGTTGCTGAAGGGTCTGAGAACCGATGTACGGATCTTGACAGCACCAACTTCTTCCAAGGCCTCTCTGATGAGGAGCTGTCCGAGGGCGATAGCAGCAACTCTCCAGGTTGCAATCTCAATCCATGTGACGACCTAGACTGCCGCCGCTGCGTCGACCATCCAGATAGATTCGAAGACTACACCAAGACTGACTCTGACCAGTCGAATGTCCTCAAATTCCAGGAGCTCCATCAACCAGATGACCTGGAGCATGCGGACACTGAAGAGGTGACCGGGATGCTATATGAACCACAAGAGCCGGCCATCTTGAAAGCCTCCAGGGAAATTCGTGCTCAGGCGCTGCCAACCTACTACAGCACCAACGCGTTCTCCTGGCGTTTCCTGTGGACCGATTATGAAGGCTCGTGTTTTCGCTTCAAGGCCTGGGCTCTTTCCATCCCACCTTCCGGTATCGAGGCAATGACTAAAGTCACATTTCAGGGCCGTCACGCGGTGGAGGAGGGCGTGGAATTCTCCATAGACATCGATCTGACGGATGATCATCCTTTCTTCGAAACGAATGTCTACTGCGACGAGACTGACGAGGCTGTTGGCTCCATTTGCGAGGCGATCAACAGGGACACAGCACGACTTTTATGGTTTGGATCTCGGACACACCGCTCACGTACCATTCTGGCTGCTGACATCCTTTGCGAGTTGGCAAACATTTTCGTACAAGGAATGCATTGGTAGGCTGTTCTGTATCATCTTTCTAATGACGTTGGACTAACGCTTGCTCATCAGGGATGGAGGACCAGCCGCGTGTAAGGAGGCTGCGGCATGCCGTGAAATCTTGAGTTCCTTCTGAAATCTTTTGGGTCCATTAACAAAATGGCAGCGAGGTGCCTGCAACGTAACGTACTCGAAGATGGCATGTTCAGGGCCCATGATTGAAATCTTGGGGGCCTCGAATCATCTTTCATGGGAGACCCAGTGAGTGCGATACGTAGTTGGGAAAGAGCAAGATGCTGAACATTGATCGTCACTTCTGCTGCCCTACTATCATCCTCTTTTTGTTCGTCTTTTCGGCCCCGAACCCGGCGCCATTATAAGAAGGCCGAAAGCGGCTGCAAAGTTCGCCTTGTTCGGCGTTTACGGACATACATGACCGCGAAGCCTACATCGGCACCGTAGCCATAGAGTTTCTTGCCTCAAAGCCTCAATGAAGCACTCATGCCGCTGTGATTCGCTCGCCCATCGGCAAAATAATGTGCAGGACCGACCGTCGTTGAGGTTCGATTCGCCGTTGGAGAGCCCGGAAGAGAAGGACTTACAATACCAAAAGCCTATGTTATGCGTACATGAAAAAATCTCCGGATTGAGCGACTACGGCAGCATGTACATGGAGTGGCGGTATATATTGGACTGACGACTTTTCCGCTCCGGCGGTCTGCAATTTGCACACTGAACTTCAGTTGGCAATCGCATCATGGCGCAGCCCAACCAAACATCGGAAGAAGCAACAAGAGACAACATAGTACGTCCCGATCCTCCACTATTACGCAGTCCGTTCGTTGACCCGAGGCGCACAGGTATCATGGGATGGACCAGATGATCAAGCGAATCCAAAGAACTGGTCTTTCAAACGACGTTGGCTTGCGACGGGACTCGTCTCTCTCATTACATTCATGACGCCGCTCACATCGTCAATGATTGCACCAGCACAAACACAGATTGGCGACGACTTGGGCGTGCATTCGACCTTCCAGCTCCAGCTCATCTTCTCCATCTTCCTGCTCGCCTTCATTTTTGGACCGCTCTTTGTAGCACCGCTGAGCGAAGTGTACGGGAGAGTCATCGTGCTGCAACTGAGCAACATCTTCTTCCTGGTTTGGAATCTGGTATGTGGATTCGCGCAAACCGAAGGACAGATGCTCGCTTTTCGGTTCTTGAGCGGGCTGGGGGCTTGTACGCCACAGACAGTCGGTGGAGGAGTCCTCTCTGATCTTTGGAGGAGCGAAGAGCGAGGAACGGCTGTTGCTCTGTACACATTGGCGCCCATCCTGGGGCCTTCTTTGGGACCTATTATTGGAGCGTGGATTGCAGAGAGGACGACATGGAGATGGTGTTTCTGGGCCGTTACGATTTTTGGAGTTGTGGTTCAGGTTCTGATCTACTTTACACTGCCGGAAACGTATGGACCAAGGATTCTTTACTGGAAGGCCGAGAAGCTGCGAAAGGAGACTGGCAACCAAAGGCTGCGTACACAATTCGAGTTGGAAGATCGGAGATGGTCTACGATTATGGCCCATGCCATTGTTCGACCGTTCCGATTGTTGTTTACACAGCCGATCATCCAGTTCCTTGCGGCTTACCTCTCGCTGGTGTATGGGATCATCTATCTCATGCTGTCCACCTTTCCAACTGTCTGGACCGACATCTATCACGAAAGCACCGGAATCGGCGGCCTGAACTACCTCTCTCTCGCCATTGGCATGACTCTTGGTGCACAGAGTGGCGGCCGCATCGTCGATCTCACCTACAAACGCCTCTCTGCCCGTGCGCCCAACAAGAAAGGGCGTCCGGAGTTCCGCATTCCCATCCTCTTCGTATCGACTGCTTTGATCAGTGGCGGTCTCTTCATGTATGGCTGGTCCGCGCAGGAGCGCACACATTGGATCGTCCCCAACATTGGAGCGGCGATCTTCGGAATGGGAACTACAATCTCCTTCACGAGTCTGCAGACTTACACGATTGACGCTTACACCGTCTACGCAGCTTCCGCGATAGGGACAACGGCTGTTACGAGAAGTTGTACAGGCTTTGGATTCCCGCTCTTTGCTCCGGCAATGTATAATAGTCTAGGATGGGGATGGGGAAATTCGGTTCTAGGATTTGCAGCTCTAGGCGTTGGGTATCTGGGCGCCTTTGTGCTTTGGTTCTTTGGAGAGAGATTGAGGGCTGCTAGTCCTTTTGCTGCGAATCCCGAGGAGAAGGATGATGGGAATGAGGAGCGAATTGAGAAGGACAAGGAGGATCTCGAGAAGGGAACGAAGGACAATGATCAGTCTGCGCTGCAGGACATGGAATCCGGGTCACAGAAAGATCCTGATGAGCATGGGGAGAAGGACACGAAGGGAGATCTGGAAGAACAACCTTCTTCGTAGAGTTTTGATAAAAAGTGTACGTTGACTGACTTCTTCCTTGCCTCGTTGCTCGTCTTCACATGCATCCTCGCTCGTCTCCTTCATTTTGCCAAATGGTCGCATGCGACCTCATCGTCATCTTCTGCCTGAGGCCACAGTGTCTACGCGAGTCAAAAGTCACGTGCTCTCCACGGCACAGCCCGCAGCACAGACCAGGCCCAGAAACATTGACCTTCGAGCAGTCGCGCTCTCAAACGATCTTGTTCTCTTCTTCATACTTAGTGAGTACACCCCAATCCACCCCTACACTTCCAACCTCGAACACCTTGCTGACCTTCCTCTTAGCCTTGTTGCCCTGATCCAGCTCGCGAATTGGTGAAGGCGAGAGTTTGTCCTGCATTGCACAGCGCGGAGACTGGGCTCTTGGACAACTCCTTCGGGGGTTGTCGCGGCGTGATTTTTGCTGGCCATCCTTTGGGATGCTTCTTCTTTTTTTCTTTCATCAGTCCTTGGCCTTTTGGCTCGGTGTTGAAGAAGGATGGGGATGGCTGCTCGAGGCGATGTCTGGGGTTTGATGGCGGTGGTGGATGCTGTTGACTGTTCTTGGTGGACGTTGCTGTCACCATCGCCGTCTATTCTGAGCGTGGAAGCTGCGCCTCGCTAATCGTGTCAGTCACTCGTCTCAATCTACCGCGTCTTTTCACAGTGGGATGTTATTGTCCTCCCGAGAATCCTAACCAAAATCAGAGCAAAAAGCATTTGCAATGGCGCAAAATTAGTGGTACTAGCCATCGAGGTGGAGCTGCGAAGGATGCTGTGCACGGCGGCGTAGCCACGCGTTACGGTACAGGGCAATGGATTCGTGACAGTAGAGAGCAACGGAATGCTCGCAATAGTGGGCGTGGGGCTGAGCCAGTCATCACGGTATCAGGAGTTGCGGTAAAGCCATTGCGGTGCTCATCATGGTCCAACAGGCTCCGAGTGCTATTCCATGTTTCAAGCCACGCCCTCGTCGAACCAGTTATCTTCTTCCTGTTCATCTTCCGCGCCTCGAGAGCAATGTGGGGTGAGCGGTTGGACAAAGAAACACGGACACGGGAAGGACGAGAATCCTCCTGTGTCAGAGCCCCGCCAACGCCCGGCGACACGACCTGCTTCAGCTGCAGCTATGACAGGCCCGTCATCGTGTCCCGCTCCCTGTAAATAGCACCTCTTAGCTCCCATAAGTACGACTTGCCTCCCCTGCCAGATTTTTCTCCCTGTCAAAACTACGCCCGACGACACACGAGCACGAACCATCATGGACACAATCAAAGACCTGGCCAGCAAGGCAGCGGCAGCTCTCAACCTCAGCGGGTCTGAGGCGCACCCAGCTATTGACCCGCCTTCAGAGGAAGAATTCAAGCAACTGAAGGAGACGTACGAAAAGGCAGGACAAGCTCAGGTCTTCAGCTTCTGGGAGGACCTCAAGCCGCAAGATCAGGGACAGCTCTACCAGC
The DNA here is from genome assembly GCA_963674455.1 of Lecanosticta acicola. NCBI lineage: Eukaryota > Fungi > Ascomycota > Dothideomycetes > Mycosphaerellales > Mycosphaerellaceae > Lecanosticta > Lecanosticta acicola. The sequence goes on from CAVMBE010000065.1 coordinate 77,144, forward strand.
AACTCTCTCCCATCGACCCCGAACACATCAACAAGATCACCGACAAAGCACTGAACCCTCCCAAGACCGAAGGCGAGGATGCAAAGCCCAAGCTTGAACCACTGCCTGACAGCGCCCAGACTTCGACAATCGACAGCAATGAGGCGGATCTACAAAAATGGTACGAATCAGGTTTGGAGCTGATCTCCAAGAATCAAGTCGGTGTGGTGCTCATGGCAGGAGGCCAGGGCACTCGGTTGGGAAGCTCTGCACCCAAGGGATGCTACGACATTGAACTGCCAAGTCACAAATCACTCTTCCAGCTGCAGGCTGAGCGAATCTTAAAGTTGCAAGAGCTAGCGAAGAAGGTACACAACAAGGAAGATGCGGTGATCCCGTGGTACATCATGACCTCTGGACCGACACGCAAGCCTACGCAGGATTTCTTTGAGGAGAAGCATTACTTTGGATTGAACCGCAACAATGTCATCTTCTTTGAGCAGGGCGTGCTGCCGTGTGTAAGCATGGAGGGCAAGATTCTGTTGGAGAGTAAGAGCAAGGTCGCGGTTGCACCAGATGGCAATGGAGGATTGTATACAGCACTCATTGGGTCTGGTGTTGTGCAGGACATGGAGAAGCGTGGTGTGAAGCACATCCATGCGTACTGCGTTGACAACTGCCTTGTGCGAGTCGCGGATCCAACTTTCATTGGGTTTAGCGCTGAGAAGGAAGTTTCGATCGCGACCAAGGTTGTGCGGAAGCGTAATGCCAAGGAGAGCGTTGGTCTGATCTTGCAGAAGAATGGCAAGCCAGACGTCGTTGAGTACTCTGAGATTGACGCGGAGACGGCAGAGGTAAGCGCACGGCGTACACCAACGATCGAAGATATACTAACATCCTGCAGGCCAAGGACTCAAAAGACTCGTCCCTTCTTAAGTTCCGCGCAGCGAACATTGTCAACCACTACTACTCGTTCGACTTCCTCAATTCGATCCCAGAGTGGTCCCACAAGCTGCCACATCACATCGCGAAGAAGAAGATCCCCACTGTTGACGAGAAGGGCAACCCCGTCAAGCCAGAGAAGCCGAACGGCATCAAGCTGGAACAGTTTGTGTTTGACTGCTTCCCATTCCTCGACATGAACAAGTTCGCCTGCATGGAAGTGAAGCGAGAGGACGAGTTTTCGCCTCTGAAGAACGCCAAGGGCACGGGCGAAGATGATCCCGAGACATCGAGAAAGGACATCCTGCAGCAGGGGCAGCGATTCCTCGAGGCCGCTGGCGTCACGGTAGTCTCCGAGACTGACGAGACGGGGGTTGAGGTTTCTCCTCTCATCAGCTACAGTGGTGAAGGGTTGGAGTTCCTCAAGGGTCGCGAGGTCAAGGCACCAGCCGTCATTGAGAAGGAGTGAAGGGCAGATGAATCTTAACCGAGGTTGCATACCTACCCAAGGTTTTGCCGCACTGGAAGGTCATTCTATCTTTGAGTTGTTTGTTGGCGACTACACAGGCCGTATGGAGTAAGACGGCATCAACGCAGGGATGTTGACCTTCAAACGAGACGAGACCTGCATGGTCTGAGGGTATTGAGAGGTGGACCAGAAGTTCGGCAGAAAGGCATGTTTTGACGATAGACACGAAATGAAATGGCCAAAGTCACAAGTTTGCGATTCTTGAGGCTCTCTCACGGGTTGTTTGCAACTCAATCACGTTATTACTGTTCAATCACGAGCTACCCATCGCTGTTTACATTTCTCAAGTACCTCTGCCGCCTTTCGGTACGTCACCCTCATTGCATTACACAAGTCACCTCAGCTACAGCTAGCCTATCGGTGGCCATCCAATCACCACTCCCCAATCGGCGGACCCTGCCCACTCAGGCACTCGAGGCGTGGGGCAGACTCTCCCTACTCTGCGCCTTCACTCCCGGGTCCTTTCCATTTCGACTTCCACACGCCATTCTTTGTCTTCTTCTTTCGCCCATTTTGTGTCGGCAGAGAGGTGTGGCTGGAGAGCAGGAAGTGTGTGAGAGAGGAAATCAGGTATGCGCCGTCCCGCCCAATGCCTTTCGGCTTCGCTGTCGGCTCTCGATGCGTTTGCGTGGTGGGTTGATGCTCGCGCGTCTACCCCGAGACTGACTGCAGCGTACGCCCGCTGCCATTGGAAACGCCCACGCACAGGCATGACTTCCTGCTAACGGACGCGCAGGTAGACGGTTATTTGGTATCACGAGGTATGCCTCTTTCGGCGGCATCAGCCCTCACCGCCGCCCGCCAGCGCCTCTTCCCTCCTCCCTTATCAACCTATGAAAAACTTTCTCGTTGCGCCTCTGTATCACCGGGGCCCTTTGCGCGTGATCCACGATGGCATCCATACATACCTGGATCTCTGCCCACAGAGCATACTCGATCAAACACTCTGACACGGGTCACATACAGCTATCCGAAGGAGCGAGCAGCATGTCGTCCCTTTCGCGCCGAGCCTGCTACAAGTGCGGCAATGTCGGGCACTATGCCGAGGTGTGCTCCAGCAGCGAGCGGCTGTGCTATAACTGCAAGCAGCCGGGTAAGATGAGTACAAGAATTGCGGATAAGAGCATGCGCTGACCGCTCCTCGAAGGACATGAGAGCAATAACTGCCCTCACCCCAGGACCACCGAGAGTAAGCCTTCGACAGCCTCTTCGGAGCCATTGAGAACTGCCAGTTGCTGACAATGGATCCAGCGAAGCAGTGCTACCACTGCCAGGGCCTTGGGCATGTCCAGGCTGACTGCCCGACCCTTCGTCTGAGCGGTGGAGCTCAAGGCGGCGGCCGATGCTACTCATGCGGCCAGGTTGGCCATTTTGCGGTATGCGACATTGAAACTCCCGGGGGACCGCAGACTGACATTCAAAAGCGCGACTGCCCAACTCCTAACGCTGCCGCTGCACCACCAGCCGGCCGAGGCATCGGAGGACCAGCCCGCGGCGGCTTTGCTGGCGGACGCGGTGGATTCGCTGGAGGCCGCGTCGCCAACTGCTACAAGTGCGGTGGACCCAATCACTTCGCGCGCGATTGCCAGGCTCAGGCCATGAAGTGCTACGCTTGCGGCAAGCTTGGCCATATCTCCCGCGACTGCACTTCGCCCAATGGAGGCGCAATCAACGGGCCTGGTAACAAGACTTGCTACCGTTGCGGCGAGGCGGGACACATCAGCAGAGAGTGCCCTCAAGCCGTCGGTGAAGTCAACGGAGCTGCTCCTGTCGTCAATGGCGAGGCTAACCCGACTCCTGCGGCTGGCGGTCAACCTGAATTGGCCGCAGCTGCGCCTGTCGCCCCGGCCCAGCTGGTCGCCTAATTTCCCCCCTCATCCTAGAACGCGCACTCCATCTGGCCACGGAACAGCGCATCGATCTACCACTTCTGGCCGAGCACCCTTTTGAATCCGGTAGCAATTTTCAGCATCACTCATCGAGCGTTCGAACGATCTCACGACCCACGACACAATCAAAAGTTTCCTTTACGACCATCACGACCCAGCATATACCTTATACCCAGGCGGAGCGAGGCAAGCAGATGGAAGCCGAGTGACAGGCTGCCCTTGTTGATGTTCAAAGACCGGGGTGGGCCCGAAGATGGAAGGTAGTCAAGCACCGAAATTGGGAGAGCGGAGGCGGAGAGTGGAGCGAGCGAGCTGTGTCGATGTGAGAGCTCAACAGAACGGACGTGCCATTTACTACTTTTACACTACTACTACCCCCCAAAAGCACCCCAGACCGATGCACAGGGCTGCAGCGCCGACGAGAGGCTACAGCTCGCGGCGCGGCAGCAGAAAAGCACATGTTAACTCGGATTGGACTTGACAGGTGCGGACAGCGACTTCTGGTACGCTGCAATCTCATTTGTGTGTGTTGTGCGAGCGAAATCCTCTTCACTTTGCATAATCCATTTCGTCTGGTGTTTCGAGGTCCGCTGCTGCCGCTTGGACTTTCACATGCTTTCGGCTTCGAGCCAAGCTTTGTGGGGTCTTGGGAGCGCCTTCCCCCAACACTCTTTCCTCTTTCACAGCACAAGTCAGTACGACGGGAAGGAGACAGCAGCAGCGTGCCTTCCATCTCGACGATGGCCTTCGCACTGCCATTTTGCATTCCTGTGTGCTCCTGTCCTTCGTTTCTTTCCTCTTCCTCATCTTCATCCACTTCAATACTGTTCATCACTCTCATTTCGTCTCGCACTCCCCTCTTTTCACCTACCAAGCCCTACATTCCATCGGTTCGTTCCTTTGCCCATTCGTTCTCACTACATCGCAGGCATTCAACATGCCTGCTTCCGTCGCCAGCGGTGAGGAAGAGGAGTACGAGACCTCCAACCCCATCATTGACATTGACGACCTCCAAAACCATGGCATCAACGCATCCGACATCCAGAAGCTCAAGTCGGGCGGCTTCTACACCGTTGCGGGAGTCCTCCAAGCGATGACCAAGAACTTGACCAAAATCAAGGGCTTCTCTGAAGTCAAGGTTGAGAAGGTCAAGGAGGCTGCGAAGAAGTCTTCTGTGAGTATTCTCAACATCACCACGTGTCATAGGCGCTGATATCCTGGTAGCCCGTCGGTAAGAGGTTCCAGACTTGTGGTGAGCTGCTCCACCAACGCAAGGCTTGCTTCCGTATCTCGACTGGCAGTGAGAGCTGGAACAAGATTCTCAAGGGTGGCTTTGAGTCCTCCAGTGTCAATGAGGTCTACGGCGAGTATCGATGCGGAAAGACTCAGCTTTCTCATACGCTGTGCGTGACTGCACAGCTGCCCAAGTCTTCTGGAGGCGCGGAGGGCAAGGTTGTGGTGCTCGACACTGAAGGGACCTTCAGACCGGAGAGAATCCAGCAGATTTCGGAGCGCTTTGGCTGTATGTTCATCCCATCACTTGTCTAGGCATTGATTGACCAGACGTAGTGGATCCCGATGGAGTGAACGAGAACATCCTTATTCGTCGTATCTGGAACTCAGAGGAGCAGCAAGAAGAGCTTTGCGGTCTGGCCGAAGAACTTGCAGGCGGAGAATATCGGCTTCTCATTGTCGACAGCATCATGAATCTCTTCCGCACCGACTACTCCGGCCGCGGCGAGCTGGGCGAACGCCAGCAGAAACTCGGACAGCACCTTCGCAAGCTGGTCCAGATTGCCGAAGAGTTCAACATTGTCGTCTTCATGACCAACCAAGTTCAGTCCGATCCTGGTGCCAGTGCTCTCTTCGCCAGTGCCGATGGACGCAAGCCTATTGGCGGTCACGTCCTTGCCCATGCTTCGACCACTCGCGTGCTACTCCGCAAGGGCCGTGGCGAAGAACGTGTCGCCAAGATCATGGACAGTCCAGGTATGGGTTTCCTTCATCTTGCCGCTGAACATGACATTAACATATTCTTCCAGACTGCCCAGAGGGCGAGGCAACCTATGTCATTACTACCGGCGGGATCAACGATCCCGAGAAGGCCTAAGAGTCTGGATTTCCTACGAGCTCCAACGACTTGCTTTGGCGATTTACGACGCTGTCTTTGTGGTCTGCTTTGCGATGCAAGACGTCCGGTGGATGTCGCTCTGATTTGATGGAATGATTGGGAAGATGTGTACAAGTGCCTCGTGACTGCTATGATGTTACGCGAACATGATTTATGATAGCTACGATGCCACGATATAATTGAACGACTACACGGGTGTTCTCGCCCTCGTCGTCGCCTCTTCAATCAAATTGAGTGAAAGTTTGATGGGCATCGGAGCTCGAATTGTTGAACTCCGACCTCGACGTTGAAATCTCGAATTGCTTCAAGTCTTCACATCGAAGAATCCTCTCAGACAACATGGCTCCCATGGCGCCCAAAAAGATCCCTACAACGATCCACGACTTTCTCGTTCTCCCATTGCGAGTTCCAGCTCAGCCAGCTTACCCCAAAGATGCGACTCACTACCTCTATCTCCGCGCAAACGCACCCAAAGTACCCACCGAGAACACACTCAGAGAAGCCTTTCTCGTGAATGTACCAGTCGATGCGACAGAAGTACACATTCGAAGCCTATTCGCAGATCATTTGGGTGGCGTGAGGGTGGAAAGCATCGCATTTGAAGGCGCGAGAGTCGGGAAAGGGATTTCTGCGCCTGTTGCGCCGGTGAAGCAAGGAAAGAAGCGGAAGAGAGAAGAAGACGATGATACAGAAGATGGAAAGGAAAAGGCGGCAGAGGTAGGTCTGTTGCCCGAAACGTGGGATGGGGAATTACATCCCAGTGGCAGCACGGCCGTCGTTACATTTGTGGATCGAGAGAGTAAAGAAATGGCTCTGAGAGAAGTGAAAAACGCCGTGAAGAGTAAGAGGAAAATCACATGGGGAGCTGGGATTCAGGATAGGATTCCTGTTCTTGGCTCGGCGCGATATCTGGCCCATCATATGCTCTGCTATCCGGATCCTGCTGTTCTGCAAGCTAGCGTGGATGCTTTCATCACTGCTTTTGAAGCCAAAGAGGAAGATCGCAAGAAGGCTCTGGCGAGGTTACGGTCTGAACCGGACGAGGACGGCTTCATTACTGTCACGAGAGGTGGTGGCGCAAGAGAGCAGGAGAACTTGAAGGCGAAGGAGGAAGATTTCAAGAAGAGGGAGAAGAAGCGCGTCGGGGAGGACTTTTATCGGTTTCAGACGCGGGAGAAGAAGAAGGCTGAGGCGAAGGATTTGGTCAGAGGGTTTGAAGAGGATGTCAGGAGGGTTGAGGATATGAAGAGGAGGAGAGGGAAGATTAGGCCGGAATGATGTGGAGGGACTGGTCGTGATGATACCCCATGCGACATGCATTGATGCTCATGACAGCGGCATGTCGCGCTGCTGATACCTTCACTTTCAATCCAACCACTGTAATTTTCGACAATTGAGCCAGTCGACAGCCGTACACGAGCGTGTCTCGACTTTTTCTTGAACGGGGACAATGAATCTCGAGTAGGCGTCCAAGTCGATCGCTTTGCGGCCCTGAGTTGCGATGCATTCCTGGATTTGTAACAACAAAGACCTTTGTACTCTTTCCGCGCTTCGCCAAACCCGTCGCTTTGAGTTCGCTACGCTATCATCTCATTGCTTTGCGACCAAAATCTTGTGGAGGCACAGTGTTATTTGGCAGAATTGATTTTCGCGATGGCGAGCGAACAAGAGCAATGGGAACAGGCTTGGATCAATTTGGAGCAAGACGTGTGGCGATATAACGCAGAGCAACGAGGACCAACGCGTACGTCTGTTCACGGAGACAAGACGCTGGACATATTGGAGCTAATGAGCCATATACACAGCGACCGCGCAAATAGGACGAGCCTGGCGAGCAATCCCGGATAACGATGATAGGCGTGCATTGGGCAGAGCGCTGCTAGAATACCAACAGCGGCGAGATGTGCTCGATATCAAGCATCCCGACGAGCTTCCCGAGGAGCCTTGGGATCTCACACACCATGAAGCTGTTGTGGCGTTTGATGAAAAGATGTCAGTCATCATCGAGGTATTGCACAATTTCTGTACCGCTCTTCGCCAATTGAGGACCGAGCGACATAAGCATGCGGATCCAGAACAATATCTGGAAGATCGTACAGCTTGAGAAAATGAGTTACAGAAGTGATCCATGAACAGGCAACGCTATAGCTTCAAAGTAGACAGTTTCCATTGCGAAATTATCGTGAAAAAGTTTATATAAAGAGTGAGAATTACTTATAGTAAGAAGTCCTCGACATATGATTATCATAATGCGTATTTCCTTCTAAAATCAAAGTCTGCATATTATGTTCTACTAAATACACATAAGGAGCCTTGCAGGAAGTTCGGGAGCGTTCTCTCTCGAGCACGTACTCTCGAGGTTTGCTAACTTCTTGAGATTTCAGTTTTCTGAAGATAGTAATAAGAATAATAGTGGTAGGATGCAACTACGACAAGCTCTATATAAAGCACTCAAGATGTTCGCTGTTTCATATTTATGTTCCAGCGAGGAACAAACTATGCGGCTTTTCAGTCCTCCGCGGTCCTAACTTGTGAGGTCTTAGAGAGTCGAACCTACAAGGATCTCGAAAGTCTGGTTTGCAGACTCTCTAGCATATCTTAATTCGAGCAATTGATTGATCCAGCTGCGCGAGAGACGTGCTTCCAGCGTTCGCGTATCTGCGCGCTCAGAGCATCCACTGTCGCTGACTTTGCATTCGTCGAGCTTTCGATTTTCCTGGCTTTGCGTGTACCGAGCTCTCGGTGTTTCTGGCGTTGCGCGCGGCGAGCTTTTCGTTTTTCTAGCTTTGCGCGTAGCGAGCTTTTCGTTTTTCTAGCTTTGCGCGTGGCGAGCTTTTAGTTCTCCTGGCTTTGCGCGCGACAGACTTTCAGTTTTTCTGGCTTTGCGCGCAGCGAGCGTTCAGTTTTTCTAGCTTTGCGCGCAGCGAGCTTTCAGTTTTTCTGGCTTTGCGCGCGACAGGCTGTCAGCCTTCGAGGCTTTGCGCGGGACGCGCTTTCAGTTTGTTCGGCTTTAAGCATTGCAAACTCTCGGTTTGTCGAGCTGCTTGTCTTTGAAACTGTTTTTGAAACTGACTATGCGGGTTTTGAGCTTTTGATTTTGCTAGCTACATTATCTCGAAGTTTTTAGCCTTCCTGGCTTTGCGTAAAACGAGCTGTCAGTTTTTCTAGATACTCTTCTTACGAGTTTGCAGTGTCTCTAGCCTTTCTATTACCGAGTCTCTAGTTTCTCTGGCTGTGTGCTTTGCTGAATTTTAGTCGCACATCGTGCGCAGCCTACAAAAGTTCAGAATGTCTGGTTTGACGACTCCAAAGCTTAAGCCATATCTTCGTAACAACCGTATTTTTAATGTTATATCCCGGATAGATGGTTTGCGAGGCTGACACTAACAATTCATCGCTATAACCTGCCTACATGTTTCGAAGTCCTTTTATAAGAACGAATTTGCGAGGGAAAATCGTTACGAGAAGCGAGCTTAACGATGCGAATAGATGATCTTTACCGCGATATCCGAATATCGTCCTACACGGCGAACAGACATACGCAAACACCGACTCTATGTTTATAACGTTATTACAAAATCGGGAAACGATCCTATAGAGATACCGCAATATTAAAATTTACGGCTTTAGCGACTCTTTAATTTCTATACTTTTATCCTTCGATAAAGTAGGCGGTAGTTTCTTTGTCTATCGAGCAAAGACGATAGGAACAAGATAAGCCCTTATAATAAGGAGAGAGTACAATATACTTCGGCTAGAGCACTCGGATACAAGAGATTCATAAGCTTAATAGTCTTCTACACTTATCTTATGTAATAGAAAGGATCTTAGCGACTCGAGTCTTTATAGAAGCGCCTTCTAACTCGAAAACTAATATTAGACATTAAAAACTCAAATATCTAGCTTTCGATTTTTAACGAATTTAAAGGCGATATAGACAAATATTTTACATAGTACGGTATAGAGTAAGTACAACTTAAATTATTATAACTAATCTTTTAGTACTATACTATTCTTAATCCTATTTAAGCTCTCGTTATTCCTACTCTTCCACTTTTAACGATAACGAGAAGTACGGACCGCGGTAAGTAATACTAATTCTATTAGAATTCACGTTAGCGACTCTTCTAACCCTTACTCGTTATCTTATTTGTTATAAAGATTCTAGTTTCTAAAGCATAGCTTAAGACAATCTGTTTCTCGTTCTATTAGAAGTCGTATTAGTACGATATTAAGCAAGACAGTTCTTTATAAGGCTAGAAGTACTATTATATCGTCACATTTTCTTTCGTCTACTGAATTAATTTTGTAGTAGATTCTTTACGCTTTTGATATTAAAGCACTCGTACTATGTATTCTGTATATTTCATATCGAATATTCTACTTAGTCTGAGACCCACGGAGGGCCTGCTCCCTAAGCTAGAGGCTCGGCGCCGTCGCTAGCACCAAACTCCAGAACCCCCGATATATCTAGTAATTAGCCCCCCTACGAATCCTTATACCGTTAGCGAGAGTTGGAACAGCTCCTCGGTTAAGTACTAGATATACCACATATACTGTTATTATGCCTTCGAACGCTAGCGGTCGCAAACCTATAGCTTGGATAGGGATTATAGTAGTTGCGGGTTATAGGTCAGAAGCCTCTAAATATAATTTACTGCATGGATTCTTGTATTCGTGACGACGATCCAGACTAGTATTATTTGGTGAGCCATATCCGTCCTTGACCTCTGCAATCGCTCAGTCATTTGCTATAATGTCTTCTCGATGACAATATCCACCCTTATAATGTGTTCCTGTAGCTATTTCACGTGGGTAGCGTCTGCGTTGCTTCGTCTATTAATTCGCTTAACTGGAAGAGACCTGCGAACGCTAGGGTAATCGCCGCATTAAAGTATAGTTGGTTCCTAGTGCTTAGTGGTTCGCAACCATCTGCGATAACATCTCTATCGTAATAGGTTGTCGATTCCAGCGTGTGGATAAGTTAATCGAAATCGCCCCTATAACCAATCGCCTCGGTGTTGCAACGTCAAACACCTACGTCGGCAAGCCCATATTCATCGCAGGGCCTTTATATAGGTAGAGAGCGACTCTCCATGGACCCTTCTATATCGCGAAGAACAGCTTTTGTGAGGCAAAGCAGACGGCCTTATTGTCTAACTCTTCTTTTCACTTCCTTAACTATTTCATGTTGATTAATACTGCCGTATTGGCTACCACTGGCATCGCCGCCTCCGTGCCAATGGCTAGCTCATCGCCACGATGAGGAGGCGGCGGAGAACAATCGACTGAATCGCATTTTGGACGAGTTCAACGAGAATGTAGATGCTGTGGAGGAGGCTGGTGAAGGAACTGGCGAAGCTGAGAATCGCGATGGAACTGGTGGGAATGAGAACCGTCCGGGTACTATTTGGAAGAAGCCTACAGGAGGAGACGGACAGGCGGCGAGAAGGCTGGCTCGTCAGCAAGAAGAAGCTCGGCAACGTGCTACGGCTGCTCTCAGACACGCGACAGGGTCGTTGAATCTCAACTGGGTTGGTGGTATGTCTTGCATTGAGGGCGAGTCCACGAGCTGGTTGCAAGGTATAGCTGACATGATTGACTATATCAGGACCAGGTATAGGAGCAGGTATGCAAACCGGAATCTTCACGCAATGTCAGAGTCGAGGCCTGACGCTGTTTTCATAGGTGGATATGGCACTGCATCAGTCTGGCTCAAAGCTGACAGGTATGGCAAGATCATCGATGTGAGTGACAAACATCTTCTCTCGAATGTTACTTTGGCTGATTTAGGTCTCCAATCTAGCGAATGGCAATCAAGGATACAGCCTTCGAGCATTGGACTTCCCAGTTCTGGAATTCGGACTTTACGATGCCCAACGAGTAAGTCCTGGATACATTCGACTACAGCTTGAAAGAATGCTGATATTCGGTGTGAAGAGTCTCTGCGATGTACCGCCTCAGACCGCTGAGAGGTTCGGAAAATGTGGTTCGAATTCGCAACTGGCGTATGAATAAGCCGCAAAAAAGGTATGTCCACGTTGTTCGTGGAACTACATCCGTGCTCTGAAGTGAAATATTAATCTCGTGAATGTCTAGGCACCGCATTTACATGGAATTCTGGTAGGTATCGTGCCCCCCCGTACTCATTCAGCGTTCAATGCTGATGTCGGTAATCTAGCCCTTTTGGAAGTTTGAGGGATGTCATTGTTCCCCACCGACGACAGGGTGGCAGGCCACCTGTTCCATTCGCTTGGAAGTTTTTCGAGGACCTAGTCGTTGCTGGGATTCTCATGGAAAGAGGCGATATGCATTGCAACACTCTCGGCAACTGGAGTCTGCTGGTACATCGAGATCTGAAACCGGACAATAGTAAGTTCCCCGAAGCCCATGTTGCTAGGTCGCATAGCTAATCTGTCGAAGTATTCCTCGCAAACAACAACTCTGCCGAGTTCAGGGGGTACCCGAAAGCGAAAGTAGGAGACTGGGGTCTCTGCGTGATCTTGTCTCCAGACGACAAGAGGACGACTAGGGCTTTCGGATTGGCTAGCTATCAGTACAATGTCCCGGTCAGTTTCCTATTCTTTCCATGCTCGCTGCTTTGTTGACACTCCAGAAGGAACTAGTGAATCCCAACCTGCATGGCGCGGCTAGTGGAACCAATCCGCAAAGGCTGACAAGCAAGAGCAATGGTATGTGGCGTGTTTCACTCTGTCCGAGGGTAACTAACTAACATTTCGCAGTCTGGCAAGTTGCCATGGTTGTTTGGTGCTACATGAAGTGTAGGATGAGCATGAAGTCTTCCACTTCAGATGTGCATTTGCTGACCAAGTACACCTAGGCGAACCTAATGGCGACTGGGACTTGAGAGCGTTCGACTATGCGACACGCCGGGAACCTGCCGACTTCAACGCACAACAGAGAATGCATTACGGCGCTGCACTCTGTGACCTCGTCATGGAATGTCTGGCATATCTTCCTGAGGAAAGACCCAGCTTCGATCGAATCCTCAAACAAATACGCCGCCACACGACATCAGGGAGGAATGACGGCGCTGGTGGTCTACGTCTCGCGTCAGCAGATGACAGGAGATTTGGCAAGTATGGGCTTCTGCTCAGAAAAGAGAGATACCCTCTCCGTAGTATGCTCCAGGACGAGTTACGCGCTGAGGATATTGATGGCCACATACCGCCTGCCATACAACACGGTCCCGGCGACAGCGATTCTTCTCACAGCAGTGATGATTTTGGTGGACCTGCAGGCGCATCCATGGTCTTCCCTGGGCTGGCTTCCCCTCGAGCGCCGAATATCTCGCCTGTGACGCGAAACCTCTGACCTCTCGCCTCCTATACGGGCGTAATAATGTCAGGTAGATGTTGATGCCGCGAGGCGCAGTCGAAGGCAGTTGCTTAATCAATGTCCAGTTAAATTTGAAAGCATTCTCATCAAATTCCCTTACTGGCCGGCTTCCATCGGGCCGAGATTTGTTAGCTCGGTGTCTTCTCCTCAACACAGCATCGATCTACGAAATATCTCGCTCTGATTCTATCACTCTCATCTTGACTACCATCTCAAAATCTCTGCAAACAAGGGATGGCTCAGCCCGTCGTGGCCTTGTTCGGCTACGAGTCCTCCACCTTCACCATCAAGATTCGCCATGTGCTTCGTCTCAAACGCATCAATTACACCTTCGTCCCTGTTCCGACGATGATGCCCCGTCCAACTCTCCGAGACCACTTTCACTTGACTTACAGAAAGATACCTGTTCTTGCTATTGGGCGTGAGCTCTACTGCGACACTTCGATCATCTGCGAGGCTCTGGAACATTTCTTCCCTCATTCGGAAGGCTACCAATCGCTCTATCCTACCGCTCAGGATGGGAGGAATTACAGGCCACTGATCCGGGGATTTGCGTCGTATTGGACGGGTGTGTAGCTTTTGGATCTCCGAACTAGCTCCGAGATATGAGAGGTACTAATAATCCAACGATAGACCGGCCGCTCTTCCGAGTAACCTGTGGCCTCATGCCTGCGAGCATCTGGAGAAGCGACTTTGGAGTTGACCGAGCTCAATTGATCGGCCACAAACTCGATCCGGATAAATTGGAGAAAAAGCTTCCCGAGAACCTTTCGAAATTGGACACGCAATTATCCCTGCTGGAACCTCTTTTGGCCGAGACAGATGGCCCGTGGATCTTCTCGACCCCTTCGCCGTCTCTGGCTGATGTCTCTGTCTACTACGAACTGCTCTGGGGCTCGGAGATCGCGTCGGGCCGGATGACGAGCCACATTACGCAGGGTGGCCATGGTGACGAGGCACTAGAAGGAGCAACTCCGGTTTTCAATGCACAGAGGTATCCAGCACTGTTTTCCTGGTACCGTCGAATGCAGCTCTATTTCGATGCATTACCATCAGTAGAAGACCAGACGACACCACTCGAGCGGGTCTTGGAGCAGATGAAGAAAGCCCCTGCTCTGGGCCAAAAATCGCTCTTGCTTCCGACGCCAAGATCGACACACGCAGAACTGGACGAAAGGACTGGACTGAAGATTGGGTCATTGGTCTCGGTGGTCCCTGATGATACGGGGAGAGATGAGTACGTTCTGAATGCCCTTCTCAGCTGGACTCTCGATGCTGATGCAGTAACTAGCCCAACCATCGGTACGCTTGTTGCCATCTCGCCCGAAGAGGTCGTGATCAAGCCTCAAGCCTTGGAAAGCCCTGCAACAGTCGAGACACGCGTTCATTTCCCGAAAGTAGGGTTTGTCGTGCGTCCTGTACCAGAGTCGAAACTTTGACGACAGATGCACATTTAGTCCGACTTATCTTTACGCACTTGTTTGAGTTGGACCACCGCTCTGCTGCGAAAGAAAGAGCAGCATGATTTCGAAAGTTCAAGCTCGTTTACTAACTCTGTCGGAAAGACCATGGTCAACGGCTCCTCCTAAAAGTCGAAGTTGAAGTGGAACTTGTAGTGACTGTAATGACTGTAGTGGTAACCATTCGATAGTAAGTTGCTGCAGGACTGCCGAGGTGGGTGTAACGGGGGTCAATGCGACGCTCACGCTCCGTGTGGTTTTACAATAGACATGCTGAGTTTTTGATGCCGGTCATTCTCACGAGGGCCCCTCTCCAATCGATTACAGCCTGGTTACAGATAGAATGTTCCCACAGGTCTTGCAGTGTGATGTTGTCTACCCGCTCACCCTCGACTGATTAGATAACTTGGATAGTGAAAGAAGTTTGAGTTCACTTCTTCTCCCTCCTCTCCGGGACGCGAACTCTGTTATAATGCTTAGGTATTCACATAAGAATCGATGATCCATTCAATAGCTATGCTAGGAATATCGGAGCTATTTACTGTGTAGGAGTACCAAGGGACTAAGCCCGATTTGGCCACCCAGCACCATCCAGCACTATCCAGCACTATCCAGCACCTGCATTGGGTGACCTAGCATGCTTACAACAAACTCCGAGACTGAGAGCCGATAAGCATCTCTATTTAAATCGCACCTTCTCTTATCTTGAGCTTCACTACTCTCCATCGGAACATCGATGTTCCATCATTCTTTGTCTTGCTTCTAAATGGCGACACAGATAATCCTCTTTGCTGTTGGCGTTGGCCTGGCGACTGCTCAATTCCCCCCGACACCAGAGGGCGTCAGGACCATAAAGTCAAAATTCCATCCTGGTGTTGAGGTCTCCTACAAGGAACCTGGATTGTGCGAGACAACGCCCGGGGTCAAGTCATACGCTGGTAGAAAAGCAGATTTCTGCACCTTGGAATTGGACTGATTCCGTCGATAGGATACGTACATCTTCCAGTCGACGCCCTCAACGAAACGCACGAGCACAACGAGTACCCCATCAATCTGTTCTATTGGTTCTTTGAATCTCGTAAAGATCCGACCAATGCTCCTCTTGCTATCTGGTTGAATGGAGGCCCTGGAGGTAGCAGCCTACTTGGCGCCTTGAGCGAGAATGGGCCTTGTTTCGTCAGTATGTTCGCCGATGGCTAGTGGAGTCTCGATGGTTGTGCCTTTCCAGCTGAGTCTTCCACCAGACAATGACTCCCAGACGACAGTGATCAACCCTTGGTCATGGAATAACGAGGCCAATTTGTTGTACATCGATCAGCCTAATCAAGTACGTCTCCTGGGACCGATTATGCCTGCTCATACCTCAGGCATCTACTAATCCGGTGGGATTGATCGGCAGGTTGGGTACAGCTACGACGTACTCACGAATGTGACCGTCAACTTCGCCCCGCATGATGAGCAAGAAGGTGGTATCCAGCCTGCAGACTTCTCAAACGGCGTCCCCGCCCAGAACAACACTTTTTTTGTTGGCACTATGAGCTCTCAGAACAGGAGCCAAACAGCCAATAGCACTCAACACGCCGCCGTAGCCATGTGGCACTTCGCACAGACTTGGTTTACAGGTATGCCCTCGGCCAGAACATCGTCGTCGAGCGTGGACTGATCATGTGGAAGAGTTCCCGAATTACAAGCCGCACGACGAGAGAATCAGTTTGTTCACCGAGTCCTATGGCGGACATTATGGTCCAGGGTGTATGCATCCAACTCTCCTCGTGTCGACTCGACGCAGCTAATCGGACGGATCAATGATGCAGTCATGGACTACTTTGTTCGACAAAACGACCGCATTACTGACGGCACTTTACCGAAAGCTCATTACCTGCACTTGGGTACGCTAGGAATCATCAACGGCTGCATAGATGCGCCTGATATGTATGATGCTGTGCTGAACATGTTGTCGTGCATGTGCTAAACTTCTCGGTGATGCAGGATGGAATCAGAGATCGAATTCGCTTATAACAACACCTATGGCCTAGAAGCTATAACCAAGGAAGAATACGAGAGCAGTATGCACGAGTTCCATAGACCAGGTACGTAATGAGAACACAAGAGCTCCCAGATATTGACTTATATTCTTGTAAAGGTGGCGTGCTGGAAGCGATCCATGCGTGCCGAGAGATGGCTAGGAAGACGGACCCGCACGATCATGGAGAGAAGAACGCCACAAACACATTCTGTAAAAGAGTTGAGGAGCGTGCCGCAAATATCAGCGAGGGGGTTTATGTCCGCGAGGCTCGAGGTGCGAGATTCGACATTACACACGAGCCGACGGGTAAGTCTGAAGTGTTTCCTCCGCGAACTGTTCAGCTAAAATTAGCATTAGACCCATTTCCAGGACCCTATATGTTTGGCTGGCTGAACCAACCCGAGGTTCAGAAAGCTTTTGGAGTGCCTGTCAATCACTCTTGGCACTCGCATGCCGTGGCAGATGCTTTCTCCAGGACCGGAGATTTGATAAAGGGGGGGCCAACTTGGTCAGATTGCTAATGTGCTCGGCCATGGCGTTAACGTCCATCTCTTTCATGGCGATAGAGACTTTGCATGTAACTGGATCGGAGGCGAGAGGTACTCGCTCAACATACCTTGGCCACATCAGAAGGATTTCCAGGAAGCTGGATACACTCCGCTGGTATTGTCTAGTCCGTATACTCAGAGTGGGGGATTGACTAGACAATACGGCAACTTGTCGTTCACGCGGGTCTACCAAGGTACGCAAAACACCACTCTACAGAGAGGCCTTACGAAAAGCTGACGATGATGTTGCATAGCTGGCCATATGGTCCCGAGTTACCAACCGGAAGCAGCCTACCGCATCTTCATGCGTGCACTCACTGGCAAGGATATCGCTACAGGAGAGATCGACCTCAATCACCATTCTGCGATGAACAAGAAACAATACTCCACCACCGGTCCATCGGACACATGGTGGATGAAGAACGATGTGCTACCTCAACCTCCGCACACGTAAGTCGAATCTCTACTGATCCAGTTGACATGGTTGCTGACTTGTAATGCCCCTGTGTGCAGCTGCTATGTTCTAGGTAAGTTGATGTCGGACGACCTACACAGCGATGGACTGTAGGCTGATTGATTTGCAGACATGGGTTCTCGTTGCTCTAAAGATGAGATCAATTCGATTGTCAATGGGACCGCTGTCATCAAAGACTGGATTCTAGTCGGAACGCGGGGAACAGCAGAGACGGAGACCAGTTTCGACGGAGCGAAGCACGGTGGACAAACATTTCTTCTTGGAGATTGGTAGGGTTACTATAGTGTACCAAAGTACATCGTCGCTCAAAGTTAAGAGGTATCTCCGCACGCTACAGGTACCCATCTAAGCACACAAACAACCCCAATTCATCTCAGACAAACCTTTCACAAGGCTTCCAACTCATCACGCCTTTAGCAATATGCTCCATCTTGCTACCACCCTCCATCCGTAGTCAGATAGGATGCGCAACCCTCCCATGAATCTCATCCATAAACGAATCCCCTCGGAAAGTATTGACCAGATCAATACCAACATTCGTCAAATCGCCCCCAGAGGCAATTCTCACGCTTGAACCCGGGAGTCGTTCAGTAGAACAGGTACCTGTGGTGATGGCTCCTTGGAGTTTGGAACAGAGGCCGGGTGGTTGTTTGCATTGGACGGCTACTGTGAAGATATCCATGGCGTAGCAGGTCCAGTAGCCGGTGCAGGTGTGGTGTGTCGGCCGGAGAGAGCTGTGTGGACGTGATGTGTTTTGCGGAGGCAATGGCTTGCTGAAGACACAATGCAAGTCGTGCAGCGAGAGGTTTAAGCGAGCGAGATTGTGCGGGAGTGGGAAGGGCGCCGTGGAGTCCGGTGAAGAAGCTCTGACGGCACAGGGGTTTCCGTTATGGGATTGTGGTGTATCTGGTGGGAGGTACATTTGTGGCGAAGCATTGCTGATGTGAAGGGACGCAAAATCGTTGCAGGGATAGAAAGGTTTGAGAACACGGCGAAGTATTCAGAGCAAGCAAATGTGTGTTGAAAGGGTGTAGGAGGGCAATGTAAAGTGCAAAATAAATAGTTTGGACGGCTCCTTCACTGGCTGCTACGATTCATAGGCGACATCGCGAATTCTCGTAGAACCCAGCGTACTCACAAGGTGTAGCTGGCATGTCGCGTGCGACTGTAATTGAAGTCAGTGAGCCTCACGCTGGATCTACCGAATACGCACCGATGAGCAACTGAGACAAGAGAGGGTAGTAGATCAAAATGTTTACCGGCGCATCATGATCCCGGTCTGTCATATTCGTTGAGTGTGCTGGGTTGTGACCAGTTCGCGAAGTCTCGTATTCATCCTCGGCTTCGGTAATACACACGATGCCTGACCCTGGCTCTATCAATTTTCTCATGGTAGTGGATTAGTTCTGTTGCCCAGATACTCACTCTTCAATTCGACCAGATTCTTCATGTGCTGAGTAGCGGAACCTTTTGGTAGACTGCGTCACTCGTTTGCCTTGCAGCTCCTACTCGCTGATCGCTTTAGTTCAAAGGACTGCCTTCGTTTGTGGGAAGCCGCGCAGTCGTCATGTCTGGTATCTCGAAAGCATTTCTCTTTGTGCTTTGACCTCTGGCGCGATCTCCAAGAACTGTTTGAAACAATTCAAAGCCCCTGATACACATACCGAATTCTTGTCAAGATGAGACTGATCTCGGCTTTCTCGTTGAGCTTGCGGAGTACTCTTTCAAGCTAAATTTCTGGCAGACATCTCCAGGGAAGCAGCCGCCTGAATGCAGGTTCCGTGAAGTCGTAGAAAGAGTTGTGTACCGCCGCGTTACTCATCACAAGACGAAGACTTCGCAAGCCTTACAAACAAGTTAAAGCTTGCAGGCCGAGTTTGGGCTTCATGCAAGTCGTCCATCACGTCGTCGACGACGATCTGGAGGGGAGGAAGGCTAGATAGCCTCGCATTCGGAAGCGCATGCGTGAATGCTGTAAATCTCTTGTAGTCCAAAGACGCAAGGGAGTTTTCGTAATAGAGAATGCCCACGGCCTCGTCGTGCACCTGGCAGGAAGTCTGAAGCAGCGACAGAACAGAGGAGAGGCCACGGCCGAAACCCGTATACTTCCAAAGGGTGGCAAGGTTGCAGAGACAGACGTGGACGTACTCGCAGATGCAATATCTCAGCTCTGCGGACAACCACAGTAGCCGCGAGTCCCAGTCTGGGCTTTGGTTCAAAGCCGTTTTGCGCTTTAACGAGAAGCCCGCCTTGGGAGCAAGATCGGGTGTGCTCTTTCGAGAATGTCGTTTCTGCGTGGAAGTCGTGTTGCGCATCTGTTCCAGCTGAAGCTGAGATCGAGGTGGACATTTACAAGCGCGCTGCGTTTTCATTCCGGATCACTTCACTTCACTTCACTTCACCTTTGCCGATCGCTTAGCGTGCACCTTCTCCATGGCCCGATCCATTCCACTGATCCATCTCACCAGTCGTTCCAGTCCGACAGGGAGAACAGCAGCCCAGTCCACGTAGCGCGTGTAAAACGGTAAGCCGACCTCTCCGCTCTCTCCAGCGTCCACAATCTTCACAATCTCTCTTGCCAGTTCCACGGGTTCGACAAGAGGTCCCATGAAATTCGACGGCGTCTCTACCTCCGCAAACAAAGGAGTTGCCAGCTGACCAGGAGTCACCAGCACCATCCGAATGTTTTCAGCTCCTTCTGGAGCGGTTGGAGAGGCCATCTCAGCTCTCAGCGACTTATGCATGGCTATCAGACCGGCCTTTGCGGCAGTGTAATCTGAAAGGTAGCTTGCGCCGAGCTTGCCCAGTACAGAGGCCACGGTGACGATTGTTCCTCCAGTCTCCGACTTAAGCATACCTGGGAGGAAGGTACGGATGGTATTGAAATGCGAGAGCAGGTTCACGTTGAAGTTCCGCTGCACATCTCTGGCAGATAACTCCCAGATGGGCTTACCGTTGACAACGCCAGCGTTGTTGATGAGAATCGTGGGCGTGCCGAGCTGAGAACGTATCAGCATAGAGCACACCACACGTATCACATTGCAAACGTACATCTTTCTCTATCTGTTCCTTTACCCTCTCCAAAGCCTCTGCATCTCCCACATCGCACTGGTATGCCTGCACACCAGCCAACCCGTCGCTCTCTTTCTCAGGCTTGGCAATATCGATGATAGCCACACTCGCTCCGCGCATTCCATACATCTCCGCCATGGTCTTCCCCAGTCCGCTCGCACCGCCTGTGATTACGACAACCTCTTCATCCCAGTCCATCTCGCGCGGTAGTCCGTACGCAACGCGATTATTTACGATGCTTAGCATCCATAGTAGCGTTATGCATGAGGCATACACGCATGCTGAAACGAATTCGGTGCTGTCGTATGGTGCTTGCACGGCGCGTAAGCAGAGTGGGACGATCCAGGCGACGAAGGGATGGAAGAGGCTGTTCGAGAGGACTTTGACGAAGAGGTCGAGGGTGATGTGGTGATACCATGGCTTATCGGGGCCGCTCGTAACGTGACTTGCCATGGTGGGTGGTGTTATACAGCAAGTAGTTGGGCGATTAGAGATGTGGAGTTGCCACGCGCTGAATGAATATTAGTCAGCCGGGAAGCTTTCCGTTACGGACCAAAACAGTGACTTTCACATGCTAGGGTGGTAGCTTCTGCTTTTGCAGGAGAACGTGAAGTGGTAGTATGTATCGACTGCTATCGGAGCTCTGGTCCTTTGCAAGCCTCGCCAGGTTTGTACAAGCACAGTGCTCTCCATCGTATGCTCGGTCTGCATCTAAACGAAATCATCCTGTCTTCAGGCATCCAAACAAGAGCCTTCCCTGAACATTGACTATTGGTCATCGTTTTCCGTCATGTTGTCTTCCTGATAGTTCTTTGCGGCGTCCTCCAGTCCGGAAGTAATCGCCTGCTCAATCTTGTCATGGCTCTTCTGATCAAGCACGACGTATCCATCCTTGCACCTTGTGTAGTTCAGCTGAGTGTAGCCGACCTGACAACTCGGATGAGTATCCCATCCCTCTTCATTATCCTTTGAGTCCCCGACGCAGCCGCTCTTCTTGTGATGAGCCTTTACGTCGTCCGGATGGTTGAAGCCATTGCCGCATGCGAAGTGGATGTACGGGCGAGACTCGCGAGCAAGCACAGCGCGGCGAGTGGGATAGACGGGTCCAAAGTGTGTGACTTCAGATCCGAGGGTGTCGCCTAGCTTCAATCTGGGCTAGAAGAATAGTTAGCTGAATGTCCCAATTGAAGAGCTAAGAATGCATTACACCTTCTTGTTGGGGGTCTCGCGCTCTGTACTCGCCGCGCGCTTTCCCGACTCTGTGGTTTTCTCCATCCTGTTCCTCTTGGTAGTAATCACCGGATTCTCCTCTTCGTCCAAAGACATATTGATTGGCAGCTTGACCAAACCAGACCGAGTGACCTTGCCATTCTTCTTTTGCTCGCACGAAGGAATGGCTTTTTCAGACAACGCTGGCGGAGAAGTCGGCGATGGTGGTACCACAACAGGAGAAAACGTCTCGGCCGCTGAACGCTTGCGAAGTGGAGCGCCGCCTTGCGATGAAGTAGTAAATCCGTTTATCGGCCGCTTCTTCTTGCGAGGCTGCGCAGCAGATGGTGTGTTCGCAGATTTATCCTCCTTCTTGCTGCTCGCCTGAGTCTTCTCCCGGTGCTCGATCTCAATAGCTTTGTCCAGCCAGCTCAAATCCACGTCCTTCCAAGCCGGTGGCAAAAATTCGACGAAAGAGGGCAGGAGCCGAAGACGGTCGCCGCGAAGTAGCACTCGGTAGATCCCAACATAGAACTCGGTCTCGGTGATCCTCCTCTTGTTGTAGTTCTTGCAGAGAGCCTCGAACGAAGCAAGCGCTGTGGGGTCTTCGCAAAAAGTGGCGGCAAACTCGTCGACGAATCGTCTGGGCGATTCGGAATCAAGTACGTGTGTGGTGGGCTTAGATGTATTCGGCGTGAGAGTGTGCTGAGGACCGAGGCACTGCGGGCTGCCGCCAGGGTGCTGATCCAGGGGCTGAAGCAGCAGATTGGGTGCTTGTGGTTCTTGCTGGAAGGACACTGGGGTCTGCATGACAGTCTCCTGAAATGCTGGAGCATTGTACTGCGGAGTTCCGTATACTACACTGGGCGTCTGCATGGGTCGAGGACGGGGCGAAATACTTTGCGAGAGGCTCGTGCCAAAATTGAGCACCGAATAATGTCCTTGATGGGGTGGTACAGGCTGCGAGATGCCCATACGAGGTTGTCCTTGCGGACCTGGCCAACTCGGAGTTCGAGGCTGCTGGTAGAAGTAGCTGGGAGGGCCGAGTGATGGACCTGGTTGCTGCAGCCGAGGGTAGCCTGCCGTATGATGGACGTGACTCTGGCGTCTCAAAGCTGCCGGGGCCGTAGGTGGTGCAAGTATTGAGTCTGGCGGTCCTGCGAAATGCGCGTTGCAGTTCTGCTGGCTCTGCTGGATACTGGTACTGCGACTGGATGATTGCCAGCCTGCGGGCCCAGTGGGTGGCCTCGAGCTCGGCCACATCTTGACGTCGGTGTCGCGCTGTTGCAGTTGAAGTCGCAGACGCGTCGGAGTTGGTGGAAGTTCATCGACCATGTGTCCGCCGATGACGTTTCCATGGCTGTGCGCCGAATTAACCGAAGTGAATGAAGCTCGCTTTCACATGCGTACACGTACCGGTCATAGTCCAACACGAAGGGCATAATCATTGACTACTCTGTCGAAATCCCTCCTGGCAAGAAGCTCGAGACAATCGCTCCCAAATTCCGAGATACAAGATGGTATGCACTGCACATGCAGGCAAACGCTTCCTCTTGGCGATTTTGTTTGTCAGGGCCTGAGGCATCAGCTGCTTCCAACACGCCCTTTCCTCCTAGTCACATTACGATTCTCTCTGTTGCAATTTGCCCAGGTAGAACGAACTCCTATTCCGAGCACCATCGTACAGATACACAGCCTCGCTGACGCTTCTACAGGTACGCCAGGTCTCCTTTGCGCCGGGAAATGAAAGCAAATCTGCTGGCATATCTTTCACAACTGACAGTTCTTTGCGATTCGCATTTGGTCGGGCGACCCCAATAGCGGCTTTGGCTCTTGTGCTTATGCATTCGTAAAGGAGCTCGGTATCCTGCTTTGTTCCTGTCTGGTAAACACCTACACATTGAGATGCAAGACTGAGCGGGTCGCAGGATCCCTGCGGAGTGAAAGCATTGCCAATGTTGTTCACACCAATACACGCATTAAGTCCGTACTGATTAACGAGTCTCGGAATGTTCAGCGTCCCACGGACCTCGAGAGGCTTTCCAGTCCTCATCATGAACAGGTCGCTTGTTGGAAGGCCAACGAAGGATATTGGAAGCTCAGCCTCTGCGATGTCGGATGCAAGTCTTTGCCATTGATCATGATCCCAGAGTGAAAGGCGTGTGCAGTGTCCCAGTACCACAGTCTTACCTTTTGTACGATACTTCCACTTCTTATTCTTCAAGATCTCGACAACATGAAATACCATGGGCGCCGTCTCCGAGTCAAGATTGTAGTCCAGGTGGAAGTCGAGATGGAGGTCGAATTCAATGCTCAAGTCGACCATCCACTCGACGTTTCTCTCCATACGACTGCGTTCCGTCTCAACGTATGGGGTACTACCTATGACATGGACGGCTCCATTGGCGGCGGCTTCGCGAATCAGCTGGCGGATGACGTTGCCATCTTTGTCGTCCTGTGCTGGAGAGAACAGAGGTAACTGGGCAAAAGCACAGAGCTGAACATGGCAAGTCTCGTCCCGAGCGGCTCGCTCCTGGAGTGCGATTCCGGCGTCAAGGCATTTCCGGCCGACTCCAGCGTCCAGCTCGACGAAGGCTCGCATGTGAGTTACTCCGGCGGCTACGCTTTCATCGATGAGCCTCTGTCCACGCTCAAGAAGATCAGCATGCTCAAACTGAGCTTTCGCCTGACCAGTCATGTTCATGGCTTCTTTGAAGTCCCCATCCTGAATTTGCAAGTGTGCATATTTGGGATGGGAGAGCAAGAAGGCCTTGTCGAGGTGGATATGCGGGTGACATAAGCTGGGAGCCAGAAGTGCACCGCGTCCATCGATTGCATGCAGCCCATACAAGCCTGCGCTCTCGTCATGGCTCCTGACATATTCGATATTGCCATCCTTGATATAGATGTCCCACGTGCTGCCAGACTCGGTGGCGGGCAAGCAGACATTCGAGATGACGCGGGCGGATGATCGATTGCCGGATGACGTGCCATCCTCCTGGATCCGGGCCATCTCGACATCAATGTCAACACCGTGGCTTCGAAGAAAGTCAGCCGCCATGCTCGTGAGCCTTCTTGATGAGTTGTTGTGAGATAGGTTCACAAGAGGAGACGAGACTAAAGATAAGCTTTCAAGCGGTGGTCAATGCGCGAAGTGGGTCTTCATCTCCTCCCATCATCTCACGGCGATCGCCTGCAGTGCCTTCTCTTTCCTGCATCTCTACCGCGATAATAATCGAACGGATTGTCCGGATTGGAAACAAGATGAAGACGGTAGGCTCGAGATCGTTGAGGTGTTCCCCAACCACAAAGCGGCTATGGTAGAGGCGACGAGGCACGCCAAGGAATCCGCGGGACACGCGTGGTCATTCGCAGACCGAAAGGAGAACGATGATGGCTGGACGGTATGGGTTCGAGAGGACTACCCGTATCCGGAGCGCGACCATTTCGATGTCAATGTCGAAGCTCATATTGTCCGAGATGAGCCGAACGACTATGGCGACTCCAGTGTCTCGTCACCAATACTCGCGAGACGCAGACGACAGATGGACCGACAGCAGCAGATCTGCATTACTATGCCCTGCGATCGATCTGCGTGAACGAGATGCTGTAAGTCTTCTCAACGAAGCATGCAAGCATGGACGAGCGTCTGCCAGCCACGAGCTCCATCGATGTTACTTTCGACATGATGAAATTTGATCCGAAAACTTGTTTCAGCGAACTTTTTCGAGCTACACACTACTGAACCAGCTGCTAGCCGCTTTTCAGCTACACGTCACTCCTTCCGTCCCGTTCCAAGTCCCGTCTAGGGGAAGTAGCCAATGCCCCCCTGCAAGTCGCTGTCAATCTTGGAAAGAGCAGACTGAGCCGCGGACTGCTCGTCTCGCGGAGCCTTGGAGATCGACGCATTGCCTCGAGAGTCCGTATCAGACTCGAGGGTCTTGAGTTCACTAGCGATGGTGTGGGTATGACCTTCTGCAGCGAATCGGCTCTTGGCCTCGAGAGCGGAGATGTATGATACAAGGGCGCGACTTATGGAGTTGCTATCCCTTTGTTTGTACCGAGTTTCGGGTCACCTATAGACTTCCGGTTAGCCAAATAAGATGGCGGAGCGTGAAAGGTAGATATAGGTAGTAGACTAAACCAATTCGAGTAGGCCGGTAGGCAACTTGGCGCCGCGCTATCAAAACCAGTGCCTATAGGGGTTAGTAGTACCTAACTACTTACCTCTACTATAACTAAAGAGTACGAATTCGTAGTAGAATATACGTCCGTCGTACCCGACTCTTACGGTACTAGTAAAGAGTAAGGAATCGAAGAAGGTGTAGTAGTAGACGCTACGGAAAGGCCCTTATTAGTAAAGGGCTAGGTACTATTCGAACCGCTCGCTAGTATATACTACTAGCGTACTTTTATACTACTAGACGACTTCTACTCGTAGCCGCGTACCTTTTAAGAGCTAGTAAACACGTATATAGAAGAGTATAGTTATAGACAGTATAGTAAGCGCTACGCGCGTTAAAATTAGCCGGATCCGAGTACTACTAGTAGCTTTCGATTCGACCTACTACTACTATTCTTTAAGCTCTTCTTCTCGGATATTATATTCTCGGTATTAACGCGTAATACGAACTAGTATACCGAGGATAATAGGGCCGGATTAGGTAGAAGGACGTAGCCTACTAATAGGTTAGAAGAAGGCGATATTAAAATCTTTATCGGCCTACTTATATATATATATTAGTCTTTAAGTAGTCCGAAGTCGAAAATAGCGGAGTATTAGAACCGAATAGACACCTAGCTAATCTACTATATTACTAAGTTTATAGAGTAAACGCGATTCGAGTAAATTAAGCGCTTCTTCTATATCGCTATGCGATTAACTAGACCTAGTAAAAAGCTACTAAAAGAGCGCTTCTTTAAGAAGATAGAGCCGCTTTCGAGCTATATAATAGCTATCGTATAGGCTAGTTATCGGCCGGCTACTAAGGTTACTATAGATAAGGTTACTATTCGCTAAACCGGCCGTACGAACTATACCTTATTCTTCGAAAATAAGCCTATAAAGTACGGCTTTTATATTCTATCGCTTACGGATACCGGTTACCTATACGCCTAGTTATATAAGATAAGTATATATGTTTAATAGTATCGAAAAGGGTACGGTAGTTAAGAAGCTAGAAAACCGAATTACTATATACGAAGAAGTAATACTAAGAGGGTTACGTAACGTCTAAATAAGGTAGCCGCTAGGCCTAAATAGGTAAAGCGTTAACGCGGAAGTAGCCGCTTTAACTATAGAGCTCGACGATACGTTAGTAGTAGTTCTTAACCTAGTACTATAACTACTACCTTTTAGCTACTACGTACTCTACTATAACAACCTATTTAGTAAGATTCGACTCTTCTAGCTACTTAGATACGCTAGAATCGCTACTACCGGTACTATACGCGCTAACTAGGTAGAATAGCCCTTTAAAGGCGTAGATCGTACTAAATCGCGCTTCCCTTAGTAATCTACGTAGGTTAGTGTAATAGATTACTATATAGACATAGGGATGTTAGTATAATGTCTAGGAATGTAGTAGTGTAGGTATAGTAAGGTATACTAGAATAATCCTAAAGAGACTAAGAGTAGGTCGTACGACCTGTCGATATCCGGGGATGTATACTAAGCATTACGTAACTACCGGAGTAAGCTCCGAACCGACTCGTAACCGACTCGTAAGGGGTTCGTAAGGCGTCCGTAGGGCCTCCCTATACGTGACGTTATTACGTGACATCTCGGTACCGGATCGTAAGGGGTTCGTAAGGCGTCCGTAGGGCCTTCGTAAGGCCTTACGTTACATAATCTCGCTACGTAACGCGACCGGATCGCCTACGACCTACTTACGTATTACAGTTAGGATAGTACGCGATATTACTACTATTATATAGTAAGATAAGAACCTTGTCTATATACTTACTACCGTAGAGAGCCCTTATATCCGTACCGAAGTACTACGCTATCGTCTAACTAGCCTATACCTTACGTAGCTACGCCGAACTATCTAGCGCGTATAGGGTAAGCTCGGACGGATTAGTATAGCCCTACTACTGTTCTTAATTAACTATAACCTCTATATAGATAGTATAGATAGGTACGATTAGCTACGCTTGTACGTATTAACTTAGCTTAAGTACCTACGCGCTTAGTAGCTAATATTCTTCTTTATACTAGACGTAGCGCTAATTAACGCCTATCTAATAGCTCGCTAGCTTTACGGCTATACTAAGGACCCGGTTTATACCTAACTACGTTAATTTCGGATAGTAATCGCCTAGCTTTTAGTACTAGAAGGAGTATATTAGAAGGATTCGGTCTAGGCTACTAGTATACTATCCGTATAACGCGGCGTAGCGCGCTATAATAGCCGCTTTAGCGTAGGCTATATACCGAGTAGTAATACGAGTACGGCTCGCTATAGAGGCTATATTATATACTAAATACAACTACTACTACTACGACTCGTACTAGGTAACTACACGATTATAAGGGCCTAGATAACGAAGGGTAGAAGGTAGAAATACTAGTATTATTGCTACTATATTAATACTAAAAGATAGCGAGGTGTAGCTATTAAAAAGACCTTCTTTTACTACTAGTAGTACGGCGATAACTACCCTCTTTACTAGGCCTACTTTAAGCTATTTTATACTACCGAATAGGCTATCTACTAGCCTACGAGAGCTTACTTATCTCCGGTAATACCTTACTCTTCTTATAACTAAACAAACGGACGAATTCGTAGATATCGTCTAAAGCTCCTTCTAAATTAGCTACCCTTCTTTATAGGTATATAAACTCGAGTAGATTAACCTCCTTTTTGTCTACTACTTCGACCGGTAACGATAGTAGTCTAGGCGTAGATTAGGTACGTTTAAGTATCTTAGTAGGTCTCTTTACTAGCGTAATATCGACTATTAAAGTAACTAGATAAGAGCGCTTCGTAGGTAGTGGATTCGGTAGTATACTAGGCCGCGGCGGCGGCGAGAAGGCCGGCTCGGACATAGTAGTAGCCTTACTAATCAGTTTATAGTCTATTTATTTACTTATACGCTCTACTTACGTTAGAATCTACTATATTTGCTACTATTTAGGTAGGTGCGAGAGATATACTATAGTGCGACAGCGAGCTGAGGTCGGTAGTAGGAACCCTATACCTACCGGCAGACCAAACCTTATATAGTTAGTATGAGAAAGAGTCTGCGTCTAATTACGGTTTGCCCTAGACATAGGGGCGAATACAAACAAAGGGATGGTCGATAATGGATTGAGCGTCGTTGTCGCTTACGCCGTTGCTATTGTTGGCATCGTCGATGGCGCTCTTGATGTCGTTGTCAATCTGGCTCTCCACTTTTTGCACGGAAAAAGCAGCGATGAAGCTTCCGCCGTTGTAGGGGTTGACTTTCTGGGTCCAAAAGGTCGTTTCGGAGTTCATGGTCGGGAGGTCGGCATCGATTGTGGCGGTGTCCCGGCGGAGGACAGCTGCGGTGGCGCTGGTGGCAAGGAGAATGATGTTCTTGATGGCGACCATAACTTACTGAGGATGCTTCCTGTCCGCGGCGAGGAGAGATGATCTCTCACCGGCTAGCATCAATAGCTCAGCATCCATTGCGCAAGGCCGGAAGCTTGAGGCAGCACGCTCCGGGTTTGATGCTCGAACCCGTTCCATATCAGTATCTCGAAACTCATAGCCTAGGATCCCGTGAGTAACTATTATGCTCGAATAAGTTGAACGTGCCCTGCTACGAGAGGCAACGTAGGTTGAAAAGACAGCACACTCGCCTCTTTTGTTCTTGATTCTGCGCGTGTCTTGTACATGCATTACTAGCGGCTCTGATCATCGTATGCAGTCAGACAATACTAGAAGGTGGAGGAGAGGCGATATGTAGAAGGTGCCATTCAGAAGCGTGCTGGCAGTGCATACATCTGCAGCGACGCTTCTTACGTACACTGTGTGTACCAGCCTCGGCATCCAACTCTCAAGCCATAGCAACACATGCGGCGGAGAGCATTGCATACGAGTATCATTAAGAGTTACGATAGGGGTTGAAGGGAGCGCCTGCACGAGAAGGGGAGCGCAGAATTCCGAGGCCGCGGAGCTGGTCTACGGATGCCTTCAAGGTTCTGCTGTCAGTTCGTGTCTGTCTGAAATCCTGCGCGCATTCCACTGGGTGAGAGAATATCGTCCTTCCGGGCACGACTCGGCACCGGTGAATGCTAAGTAGCAAGTGGATGCTTCGATGCTCCAGATTGCCAATTCGCCTGCCTTTGGTGGTAGTTGCATACTGTCGGTTGGACATTTGTGGTAATAGTGGGGCATTCTCAGCTTCAAAGGGCCGTCTTGTGCACCAATAACGTCAAGAACAGGCGATCCAAATATCCGGTTTGAGGGACACTTGCACCCGTCCGTATCAGTCTATGCTGCGAGACGTCTGGTCTTCCCCGAAATAGCCAAGGAGGAGTTTCTCATAGCCCGGACTCTGCTGTCGCGTGTCAGACCAAATCTCTGGCGCTCGGAGGTACATGGAAGAGCCAGAGGACAAGGCTTCATTTGCGGGTATCGCGGGCAATATCATGAAGATGCGCTTGGGCTGGGAGTGCTGGACGGTGGACGGTGGACGGTGGAGTGGAGTGGGAAGAAGCGAAGGAAACTGAAAATCGAAGCGCAAGAACGGAGGTGAAGTCTGAGCCGGAGCTCGGCAAGTCGGATAACGACGGCGTTTTAGCAGACCTCGGACGGCGGACGCATTCTGTACCTTAGTCTGTGCTCGCAAAGTACACACCATCTACGAACTCGTCTTCATCACATCGACCGACATAGGACAATCTCCAATATGCCCACTATCGAGAGCTACACCGTCCATATCTCCAGCGCCTGTCCTCCACCATACGACGATGCTCCGGATCAGCTGGACGCGTGCTGAACCTCGCCTTTTCCTGTTTCCGGCCTATACAGTCCTGCAAGGGGCCAGGAGGGGCAGGCTCCATACCACGACGCCTTTCCAACCCAGCCTATAAACAACTCTTCACAAGCCGGGTGGAGTGCAGACTCACTGCGAATATCATAAACAGTGAGCCGTTAGGCATAAGAGCCACCGGTGCCACCTAAATTGCGGGAGAGGATACACGGACCACCAAGGGACCATGCATTCTGGAGCATGCGGAACGTTGAGATGATACTACGAGTGGACTGGACAACATTTCACCGCCCCCGTCTAGGAGCACAGTTGTCTTGAAACTGGACGTCTTTCCTTTCGGCCGCGCTTGCGCCCAGAACAGTGCCCAAAGATTCGATGGCGCATAGCACTGATGAATGCAACTCCATCCTCCGAAGCTTGCAAAGCTAGCGGGACCACCTTCTCACCTCCTGGAGCCTCGGCAAGATGAAGAGAGGACGTTCCTCCTGAGGTGCGTGGCCTTGACCTTTGACTTATGTCCAATTATCGACCTCTCGTGAATTCCTATGGCTTCTGACCGCTTCTGCCAGTGCCACAAGTCTACTCTTGATCATGGCCGTGACGCATACTTACGAATGATGCCCGGGCCTTTCGGGAGGGCGACATGCTGCAGTGCCTTAATAATAATGCCCAGACCTCCTGGTAGCGGGGGGCACGGTACGTGAGTGAAGTTACTAAGCAGATATAGTTCCCCCTGAGTTGATGTAGTAGACATGCGATGAGCTGCAGATGGTCGCATGCTGCACTCCGAGCACACCCCTGCCAGGAGTAACGGCTCGGTATAGACCACACACGGGAAACATCATTGGCTTTGATGATGATGCATGCATCGCACTAATATTGAAAAAACGCTCCGTCCTTAGGCGGTTCGGTATCTGCCGAACCTTATAGCCAACCTTCTATGCAACTCCTGGTCGATAGCATCCACTACTATGAGCCGCTTCTCGCGCTCAGACACGCGGCCGTTGCACCTGCCCGGATCTCCTAAAGATAGGCTTAGTGGTTCCTGACTACCACCACTACCTACACTACTATGATAGTAGAAAGGTGAGGATCTGCGAGTCTACCTATATCAATTAGAGCCGATAGTAAAGCCTCATCATCACGAATGATGGAGATGTTGGAATGGTCTCTGACGACAACCGATGCATCGACTGGCGTGCTTGGATGAGTCTAGCCATGGCAGCTTGAACCGGCTGGTGCTCGAGCGTTGCGTGCTCCTCTTCGGATGGCCGCGAATCCCAACCGCGATTACATGTACAGACGAGCGATGCGCAAAGTCGGTGTCGATCTCTCGTTTGCGGTTGTCGTTGGTCTGGATGTTCCCCGTCTTCCCCTCATGCGCTAGCATATGCGATATCTCGCGTTGCGCTAGCACACCTCCGGCTCCGCTCCGTCCGAACGCCGAGGCAAATTTGTCGACTTCACCTGCAGTTTTGGCCTGAATTCACCACGCGGCCAGACGGCACAGCATTGATGCTGACGGCCGACTACTGCACTCCGCACTCTGTGATCCATTGTTTACTCTCTCGTTCTCGCTAGACTATCCAGAATCCACGAAAGAGAGTGCTTGGCGGTTCAGCATCCAGATGTACTGTGTACCCAGCTGGACCTGGTCAGGTTTTGATGAGGGCGATGCGCCGCTTCAACTCAAAGAAAGACAGAAAGAAATGCAGGCTGTACCTACGTTGAGATGGGAGTTGATGGGATCCTGTGGACGGCGGCAGAGGCGAGACCGTTGAGCATCGCGGCCGGGAGCGTGGCGAGGGCATTGGCTTCTCGTTCAGTCAAGAGCTAGGCAGGGAAGTCATCGCTGCTGGCTTCCGAGCAATTTGCTGCTCTGTGCTCTCCTCACAGTGGCGCACATGTTGGCGTCAACGAAGCATCATGCTTCAACGTCGACGCCTCGGAGGATCAACCCGCTGCGCTTGTTTCGTAACAAAACGGCGTCTGATCCTCGGCCTCATCAAAGATTCGATGTGGGGCTGCCATGGCCAGTGTGCTGGATTCCACCCGGGCTGGGTGCACCGCCAGCACCCTTCAAAAGACCCGCGTCTTCCTGCTGGGTTATGGAACCATAGGCTTATTCCTCAGGCGTCAGTATGTTTCCAAAGAGTCTTTCGTTCATTTTTCTTTTGTCGCTCTGCAGTGAGCTGTCGCTTGGGTCAGGATGGGAGTCGACCGGATGGGAGTCGACGCCGCAGGAGCACCGGCCAAATGGTCCTGAACATCATCGCTGGACATCGAAGGAAGAGAAATCCCACTGGGAAGAGAAATCTAAATGGGGAGGTCACGAGGGCTGGGAAGGCGGCCATCGTGGATGGAAGACGCATCATGAATGGAAGACGTCGGCGAGCCAGCCTTCCGGACAGTCATTACAGCCCATTTCCACTCCTGTCTCGAGCCCATCGGGATCGCAGCCCGTGTTGACCTCGTCGACGTCCCCGGTGTCTCCGGTGTCCAGCCCATCAGGATCGCAACCCGTGTCGAGTCCTTCTGTATCGCAGCCGGCCTCGAGCCCTTCTGCATCGAAATCTCCGGTGTCCCCGGTGTCGAGCCCATCAGGATCGCAACCGGTCTCGAGCCCTTCTGCCTCGCAACCGGTGTCGAGTCCCTCTGCCTCGCAACCGGTGTCGAGTCCCTCTGCATCGAAATCTCCGGTGTCCCCGGTGTCGAGCCCATCAGGATCGCAACCGGTGTCAAGCCCTTCTGCATCGAAATCTCCTGTCTCGAGCCCATCAGGGTCGCAACCCGTGTCGAGCCCTTCTGCATCGAAGTCTCCTGTCTCGAGCCCATCAGGGTCGCAACCCGTGTCGAGCCCTTCTGCATCGAAGTCTCCTGTCTCGAGCCCATCAGGGTCGCAACCCGTGTCGAGCCCTTCTGCATCGAAGTCTCCTGTCTCGAGCCCATCAGGGTCGCAACCCGTGTCGAGCCCTTCTGCATCGAAATCTCCTGTCTCGAGCCCTCCTGCGTCGCAACCGGTGTCGAGCCCTTCTGCATCGAAGTCTCCTGTCTCGAGCCCGTCAGGGTCGCAACCCGTGTCGAGCCCTTCTGCATCGAAGTCTCCGGTGTCGAGTCCCTCAGCATCGAAACCTCCGGTGTCAAGTCCATCGGGGTCGCAACCGGTGTCGAGTCCTTCAGCATCGAAGTCTCCTGTTTCAAGGCCATCAGGGTCGCAACCCGTGTCGACCCCGTCGAAAGCTCCGGTGTCGAGCCCTTCTGCATCACGACCTCCTGTGTCTACGCCAACGCGCCGACCGAGCGCTCCGCCTTCGTCGCCAACCGGAAGGCCTTCCTTTCCGCCTACTCGCTCGGGAAGCTTCCCGCCGTCAAAGCACACCAAGCATACCGAGCACACCAAGCACACCAAGCACACCAAGAAGCCATCAACTTCATCGAGTAGCTCGCCGGTAGCTGGCCAGCCTGGTGCAACTCCATCTGGTTCTAGCAGTGCTGCTGCGCCCTCGTCGTCAGGAAGTTCTCAAGCTCCTCCAGCAGGATACAGTGGTTCTCCTACCGCGTCGTCGCAGGCAGTTTCAAGCTCTCCGCAGGATACAGCGGTTCTCCACCGCGTCGTCGTCAGGCAGTTCTCAAGCCCTCCGCAGGATACAGCGGTTCTCCCACCGCGTCGTCGTCAGGCGTTCTCAAGCTCCTCCAGCAGGATACAGCGGTTCTCTCCGCGTCGTCGTCGGAAGTTCTCAAGCTCCTCCAGCAGGATACAGTGGTTCTCCTACCGCGTCGTCGTCAGGCAGTTCTCAAGCTCCTCCCGCAGGATACAGCGGTTCTCCCACCGCGTCGTCGTCAGGCAGTTCTCAAGCTCCTCCCGCAGGATACAGCGGTTCTCCCACCGCGTCGTCGTCAGGCAGTTCTCAAGCTCCTCCAGCAGGATACAGCGGTTCTCCTACCGCGTCGTCGTCAGGAAGTTCTCAAGCTCCTCCAGCAGGATACAGTGGTTCTCCTACCGCGTCGTCGTCAGGCAGTTCTCAAGCTCCTCCAGCAGGATACAGCGGTTCTCCTACCGCGTCGTCGTCAGGGAGTTCTCAAGCTCCTCCAGCAGGATATAGTGGTTCTCCTACCGCGTCGTCGTCAGGAAGTCCTCAAGGGTCGTCCGCTGGATCTAGCGGCTCTCCAAGCTCATCGTCGACTGGCACACCGCGTGGTTCTCCCGTTGGATCCAGCGGCGTTCCGTCTGCATCGTCACCGGGAAAGACTCAAGGTTCTTCAGCAAGCTCCAGCAGCGGGTCCGCACCAACCGAATCCAAGACGCCATCGAGCTCCCCTCCAGCGTCGCCTACCGCGTCCGGCAGTTCGTCGTCGCCTAGCGGATCAGTTTCGTCGTCGCCTAGCGCATCGGGCTCCCCTTCAGCGTCGCCTATCGCGTCTGGCAGTCCGTCCTCACCTACCGCATCAAAGCCGTCGTCGATTGTGTCGTCGCCCAGCGCATCGAGAATCGCGAGCTCGCCTTCGGTGGCCCCATCGTCGCCTTCAGCTAAGCCTTCTTCACCTACCGCATCGAAGCCGTCGTCGGTTGTGTCGTCACCCAGCGCATCGAGAATAGTGAGCTCGCCCTCGGTGGCCCCATCGTCGCCTTCAGCAGCGCCGTCCTCGCCAAGTGCATCAAAGACGCCGGTATCGTCGCCCTCGGTCGCTCCATCATCCAGCACTCCAGCGGCAAGCTCGCCCTCGGTGGCCTCATCGTCGCCTTCGGTCGCTCCATCCAGCGCTCCAGCGTCCAGCTCGCCCTCGGTGGCCCCATCGTCGCCCTCGGCCGCTCCCTCATCCAGCGCTCCAGCGTCCAGCTCGCCCTCGGTGGCCCCATCGTCGCCTTCAGCCCAGCCGTCCTCACCGAGCGCATCGAAGAGTCCGTCTAGCACTGCATCGGTTGCCTCTTCATCCGGCGCTTCGGCACTGCCGAGCTCATCGTCGGCTGCTCCGTCGTGGGCGTACCCATCTGAAGCGCCGAGCGCATCGCGATCGTCCAACTTACCATCGTCCTCCCATGCGCCATCAGGCCCGCCGAGTTATTCCTCCCCGCCGAGTTACTCCTCCCCACCGAATTATTCCTCCCCACCGAAGGCTTCTCCATCAGGAATGACCACCATGGTCAGGCCGACGGCTTACTAGACTGCTTCCTCGCCGCTGGCTGGCATCCAACAACATCGTCCATCGCGGGCATCCTGGTAGTCCGTCCATTTGGCGCACCAGAAGAAGAAGAAGAAGAAGAGTGCGCGGGAGCACTCTATTCATTTTCAGTCTTGCAACTTCTTCTTCTTTCTTTTCGGCCTGTTCATTATTTTTGATCTCTATTGATCATCATCATTTGTATTATATGATCATCATTATCATCATTTGTCACGGTTGGATTAGATAGGTTAGCTCTGATCTCACTCACCGGCGATACGATTCATTTTTTCTCCTTCACTTTTGTGGTGTTGACAGACACAAAAATCGCGACAGTAGTAGACACAAACAACATGCACGTTACACGCATGAGGAGATTTCGAAGTTTCTTGTTGAAAAAAAAAGGAAACGAGCAAGCAAAGCAAAGCAAAGCAAAGCAGAACAGAACAGAACCAGAGAAGGAGAAATTCAATTCTTACACCTTCACGATCATTCCCCCCGCCGATGGCCGAGGGGTGACAAATCCATTACTTTTTTTTTCTTTCTTTCTCAGCCAGCTTCGGCGCACCGGAAGTGGTCCATGGCGCGCGCGGGCACTCTGCTATCCTGTGATAGAGTTGTGTGGTACCATCCAAGCCATCGTGGGCCGGCCCGCTTGTCTTTCCCACGAGAGCTGGACTTTCTCGAATAGGTAAGTTGTGCATGGATCCCTCTCGTACATCGTATTCATGTGTCTGACGGTGATGTCATTTGTTAGATGGGTACAGTATCATAGCCGATGATGTGTTCTCGACCATGAATGACATGCTTCCTTCACTCATAAAAAATAATGCGTGCGCCCTGGCTAATTCGAATCGCTACAAACTCCGCTCATATG
Source organism: Lecanosticta acicola (assembly GCA_963674455.1). Classification (NCBI taxonomy): domain Eukaryota; kingdom Fungi; phylum Ascomycota; class Dothideomycetes; order Mycosphaerellales; family Mycosphaerellaceae; genus Lecanosticta; species Lecanosticta acicola. The sequence continues at coordinate 113,764 of CAVMBE010000065.1, forward strand.
CAAGATGCGCAACGCTGAGAGTGGACGCTCAATGCTTCGCTAAGAACAGACAGACAAACAAATAATGCCTCGAAAGGAGATGACACAACACAACACAGATAATCTCAGAGACCCCCGAACAACGACCTGAAGAATCCAGACTTTGGTCTCGCCTCAGGTGCCGCAGGACGCTTGGTACTGCGACGATGAGGTTCCCTCTCCCTCTCCCTCTCTCCATCTGCTTCACGCTCTCTTTCCCCCCCGTGCTTTCGATCGCTCTCCCTTCGTTTGTGCTCCGGTCGGTCACCATCGCTTCGATGGCGACGTCGTCGTCGATGGTGAGAGCCAGAACCGTCTGCTTTGCTTCCGCTGCCGTGGGAACTGGAACCCGGTGCGGCGTCCGCCTCTCGTGGGACTTCCCTCGCACTATCCCGTCGCGAAGAATGCCTAGGACGGTCTCCATCTCTCCTCGAACTACTGGACGGCTTCACGTCTCCGCTATTCGTTCGACCAAAGAATCCCGGTTTCGACGTTGATGACGAAGACGATCCAGTCGAGAACCCGAGAAGTCCCATTGCAGACTTCTTCTCGGGCTCACGATACGAATCCCTCCTCCGTCTTTGCCTCTCAGCCTCCAATCTAGCCTCTTCCCTCGCGATCCTCTCATACTCCTCTGCAGCAGCTTTCCTCGCAGCCCGCCGTACCTCGTGTCTAATCCTTCTCCTTTCGTCTTCCTCCGCCAACCTCCTCTCTTCTTCTGCAGCTCTCGCACGTTCTGCTGCTTTCCTTTCTTCACGACGTCTCTGCTTCGCGGCAAGTTCTTCGGGAGTCAACCCTGACGACCTGTGAGAGCGGTGCTCACGAGTAGAGACTAGATCCACGTAGTCTTTGGCTGGGCGACTGCTGCGTTTTGAAGATGACTTGTCGGAGGTGGAAGAACGTTTCTTTGTCTTGTGAGGGCGTTCCCATGCTGCGGCTTTGCTTTTGCTTCCGCTGCTTCTGCTGAGGTGGGGTGATGGTGGTGCGGCTGGAATGGCGGCTTCTTCTTCCTTGGCTGATGGTTCTGCAGCTGCTTCTTCTGCAGGTTCGTCTTTTGGCTCCGCAGCTGGCTCTTCGGCTGCTGCTTCTGGAACGGCTTCAGGAAGTGTCTCTTCTGGCGCCTCCTCCTTGACTTCTACGACGGGATCTTCGGCTGCTGCTGCCGTTTCTTCTTCAGGAGAAGGCTCTTCGATGGGAGCATCCTTGGCATCTTCATCAGGAGGCTCGACGATAGAATCGTCCTTACTTTCTTCAGCAGGGGCAGTGTCATCGCCCTCTGCAACGGCTTCGCTTTGCTCCACTACAGCCTCTTCCTGTGGCTCGGACTTGGGCTCTTCGGCTGGGGGCTCGGCGATTGCTTCCTCCGCGGCCTCCTTGACGTCTTCGCCAGCCTCAGCTGCTGGCTCCTCGGATTCACCGCTATCGACAGACGGCTCAGCGGGTGCCTCATCGGCAGCATCTTCATGTTCTTCGGTCGCTTCCTCCGCAGCCTCCTTGATGTCTTCGCCCGCCTCCGCTGTTGGCTCCTCAGATTCACCGCTATCGGCAGACGGCTCAGCAGGTGCCTCGTCGGCAGCATCTTGATGCTCTTCGGTCGATTCGGCGGCTGCTTCTTCCGTCTTGCTCTCTTCAGGAGATGCTGATTCCTCTTCGGCGCTTGGTTCATCAGGCACTGGGTCCGTTACGTCTGCAGATTCAACCGCCTGCTCTACTTCAGCGAGTGCTTCCTCTTTCGCGCCGTCATCTGCAGCCACGTCTTCGGCTGCTTGTTCAGGTTCTAACGCTGCCGCCTCTGTAGGAACGGGAGCTTCTTCCGTTGTTGTTGCTGCTTCTTGCGGCTCATCACTTGCTGACTCGGTCGCAGAAGATTCCTCAGTCTCAGAACTCTCAGTGGATTCCTGGTCATTCGCTTCAGCGGCTTCCTCGCCTTCAACCTCGGGACCATCATCGCCCTTCGGCTCCTCGGACACCTCCTCACTCGTATCTCCAGTATCTCCAGACTCTGGATCGTCATCCTCTCGCACATCGGCCACATCCTCGTCAGCAACGGCATCGCTGCCAGGGGCAGCATCATCCTCATCGACAGTAGGCTCAGCAGCATCCTTCTCGACAAGTCGCTCGTCTTCCCCAGCAGCGGGCTCGGCCACGGCATCTGCCTCGGCGTCATCCTCGGTCATCTCACTCGTCAGATCTGCAATGTCTTCCTCATCTCCCTCAACTTGATCCTCGTTCTTGTCCTTTTCCGGTTCAGCTGCATCGTCCGCGGGCAATTCATCAGGCAAGCTCTCCTTCGGCTCGTCAAGTTCTATGGCGCTGTCAGGCGGCGTCCCAGCTCCCCCTTCTTTTGCGACAGTATCCTCCTCCGTCGATGCTTCGCCAGCATCTCCAGCATGATCCTCCGCCATGTCCCCATCTACATCAAGTGATGCATCCTCGGCGGCGGCGTCGTCCGCTTTCTCAGTCGGCTCCGGACTTTCACCAACATGGACAGTAGGCTCAGCAGCATCGTCAGGTGCCTCCTCCTTTGCATCTCCCTCGACAGGGACGTCATCAGATTCCACCGGCGCAACATCTTCCGACTCGGCGACTTCGGCCTGCTGATCTGCAGGTGGATTCTCATCTGCAGCCGCATCGACTTTCTCCTCTGGGATGTTGGGCTGTGCTGCCTCTTCGACATGCTCAGTGACTGCAGGCGGCGGAGGTGGTATATCGCTACAGTCAATTCCCAATCCCGCGGGCACTTCAGAAACAGGAGGAGTGACCGAGCCTTTTGATTTACTGCTTTTTGATGACTTCTTCTTCTTCTTGTCCTTGGAAGATGACTTCCCTTTGGCAGGAGGTGGCACAGGTGGCGGCGGCATTTCTTCTTGCGCAATCTCAGCTGGGGCTGCTGGTTCCTCGTGAGGTGGATCGGGAATGGCTTCTTCCTGTACAGGCTCAGGTGGCGGCACTGGTTCTTCCACGGTGAGAGGCTCTTCTTTGGGGGCCTTCTTCGATGAGCCCTTCTTTTTCTTCTTCGATGACTTTGAAGATCTCGGGGCATCCTCTTCAGGTGGTGGCAGCGCAGGTTCTTCAGCAGGCTCAACGGGTGGTTCCGGGGGCGCTGATCCCTCAAGCGGTGGATTTTCAATCGGCGCACTGGGTTCCGCTGCTGATTCTTGCTCAGGTTCACCGGGTACGTCAGCCTCAGCCTCAGCCTCTTTGATATCCTCAAGCGCTGGCAGCTCAGGCGCAGGCTCTTCAGCAGGAGCTTCTTGAACTTCTTCCTCCACAGCGGGAAGAGGTGGTGGCGGTGGCTCTTCGTCAATCGGACCCTCCACTATCTCCACAATATCATGCGGAGACGGTTCGGCAGGAGCTACAGGAACGCCGGTCTTGCCCTTCTTCTTGCTCTTCGACCCTTTCGAGCTCTTCTTCCTCCTCTGCGTCTCCTTCGGTTCGGGGGTTCCAGGGGCGAATTGGACAATCTTCGGACTCTTATCGCCTTCCGCCGGTGGCTCGATGACTTCGACGACGTCCCCTTCAGGCTGAGATGGTGGTTCGGGAGCAGGTGGTGGAAGATGTTCGGCCGGCTCTTCTGCGGGAGGTGGTTCGTCTCCCTTGCCGTCTTCGATGGCAGCTTCTTGAGCCTCTGCTGCTTCATCGATGATTTCAACAATCTCATTGGGGTCCAGATCCTCTTCTGCAGGAGGCTCGGATGCTTCTGGTGGTTGTTCTTCTTGGTCTTCGGGAAATGCACCGGGAGGAGCTGCTTCTTCGGCGGGAGCTTCAGATTCCGCATTGGGCTCAGAAGCAGCTTCTGCGGCAGGCGCCTCGCCGCTGGCGTCTTCCACATTTGGTGCCTCGGATGCAGGTTGTTCTCCCGGCTCTGCACTCTCGGGGGGCTCTTCAGCTGGCAGAGCGTCTCCCTCGGCCGCTGCAGGCGTCTCCTCGGCCGCATTCTCTGGGTCTCCGCCATTCTCCTCGGGAGCAGCGATTGGAGGCTCTTCAGGGGTCTCTGCAGGTGCTCGGAAGCGGTCAGGAACATTGCACGCATCTCTCCAACTGCATCATACGCACCTCCTCCCTCCTTCCCGCCCTCTCCCTCCGACTGCTCGTCGTCCGTCGGCTCTGGCGGTGGTCGCGGCTTATATTTGACCTTATACGTGGGCACAAAAGACTTGGAAGCCGCTTCAGCCGAGATAGTGGGCGACTTGGGGCCTCCGCGAAAGGGCAACACACTTGCGTTGGGATCGCTCCATCTCGCTACCGATACGGTGTTGTAGCTGAATTTCTTCTTGCTGACAGCATCGAAGCCAGACATGGCGCCAGTCTAGGAGAGCTGTCGAGAAGCTCTCCCTCTCCGGGTGAGGGGAGGAATGGTTCGGGTTGGGAGCAGGCAGGACGCTCCTGCTGTCATCAATGTGAGAGAGTGAGGGTGAGGGTGATGATTTTCCTCTCCGGTGTCTGATGAAGGAAAGAGTGTGCTCACGAGAGGGTGGGATGAGGTGAGGTGGTGAGGTGCGGAATAAGGTTTAGGTCCGGGGATATGATTTCTGAGGAAGGAAGGAAGAGACGGAGACGGAGACGGAGACGGACAGAGAGGGAAGGAGGAAAATTGTACGAGACATTGAGGTGTGTTCGATGTCAGTTTGGGCAGGTGCGTGGTGGGGTGGTGGTGCCCTGTCGTGGGCGGTGGTTCCAGTCTGGCGGCGGACAAGGATTGGCGATGGATGGCGTGGTCGGTCCCCGTTGGCCACGGTCTCGGTCCACGCTCTCGGTGCCCCGGGCGCTGTCTACGATCGCAGCGATGTTGCCGAACACCACGATCGTGGGCAGGAGCAGGGCAGTGGCAGTGGACGGAAGAGTCTGAGTAGCGGTGGTGGTAGGAGAGCTAGTGTGGGAATGGAGCAGCACTCGAATGGAACCACGTAGGACAAGCCCCTGCAAGCGAAGACGAAGAAAGCATCGCGCTACGACGCCCCCGATATCTGTTTGGGTCGACATTGCAGTCGGTGGGCAGTGGCCCAATCATAAGAATGGTGGTGAATTACAGGTGAAGGGTGGTGGGTGTAAGTAACTTGAACGCATGCACGGCGCGATGCACAGCGGTGCACATGCACAGCAAGACGAGCGGACGAGGCGAGGTGAGGTGCCAGGAGATACACAGGGACACGGTGTAAAGCGCAGAGAAGAGACGTGGCAAGCGCTCAGAGGTGCCCGGCTTCGTAGGGTGGCTCCTTCCTGCTGTGTTCCACTCCCGCGCCCGCGCCCGCGCCGTTCCATCCCGACCCCCATCCTATTTCCATTTCCATCCCCACTCTTGCTTGACTCTTGGAGCTGTGAAGAAAACTGGAACAACCACTGTAATTCAATGGGGTATCGCAATCGCATGCTGCCAAAGAAGACTGCCCCATCCCATGCTATGCTTTCCGTGCTGTCTATACACACACACAAACACACGCCCAGACTCCTCGCTTGTTAAATTCGTATCCCGCCCGTCAGATCAAGCACTCGTTACACCATGGCACTGCGCACCGTCTGCTGCTCTGGTCCACCTCCGCTCGCAGCCAGCTTCTTCATCGCCATCACATCCCCATGCTCCGTATCCGATGGATGATGGTGGTCATCAGCCGCGGGCAGATGGTGCTTCTTCATCTCGTCTGCGCTGTCCTCCGACGTGGCCACGACTGTGCTCTCCGACCCTCGATGCTCCCTTGGCGCCGCATGCTGCCCTGCTGCATCTTCCCATTCGCCGCCCTTCTTCTTCTTCTTCTCCCCTCCATCTTCGGCCTCAGTCTTCCGCAGCATTCGTCGTCCGTTCGGCAAGACATCCTCTCCCTCCTCATACGACAGAGGCTGCTCCATCGCCGGTGCCCTCGGCTCCTCAGCCAGCTGCATCTCTTCCTTTCGTCGCGCCAAGTGCCGCTGCATATCCACTCCTCTCTTGAACGCCGCGAGCGCATCCTTCGCCGTGTCGACATTCTCCAGCGCACCCGCTTCTGCCCAACGTCGCTTCTCCCGACCCAGCTTCATTCGCCCAATGACATTGCCGCCCACCGGTCCGTACTCGTGCGCTGCTTCCTCCCATATCTCCTCGTACACCCTCCACCCTTCCGACACGCGCTCCCGGATACGCTCCAGTTGCTCTCGCTTCCCCTCCTCCTGCAGTCGCTTGTAGTCGATCTGCCCGAGTACCAGATGTGCTTTGCGCATCGCGGCCTTGGAGCTCGGGCCATCTCCTTCTGCTCTCTTCTTCACGTAAACAATTACCCCCTTGCCGACACACGCCGGCGGGGAGACCACTGCGCTCACGTTCTTGAGTACGAACCCTCCGAGACCCTTCGCGAACCCCATCCCGAAGCCGCTGACCTTCGCGGGTATCGTGTCCCCGTCCCTGAACCCACCAACCGGTTGCGTAACGAGGCCCGTCCATGCGTCGTAGATTCCGTAGCCCAACTCTCTGCCCCCGGCCACGCAGCCACTCTTAAAGCCAGTGATCCGCATGGGCTTTCGCACAGTCGCATCACCCCACAGACGCGGGGCATTGTGAAAGCCCTGCGCAATCGCCACGTGAAGATCATTGGGCATCGTCAATAAAGCGGTACCCGAGCGCTTGAACCCTTCGCCAAAGTCTCGCACGAGCTCCATCGCCCATGGTGTAGTCGGATCTGCTGACAGAGCTGATCCCGTGGTGGTGTTGGTATTTTCTCTCGTGGCCTGCGGTCGCGGATCATTGCTGCCATCTACAGCCCCAGCTTTGCCGTCCCTTCGCTGTTGCTTCTCTTCTTGCCGCTTCTGTTTCCTCTGTTGCACCTCCAGCTTCTTGCGCTGGTGCTCCGCGCGTTTCCTCATGTGCCTCGCAACTCGGATAGGTACCATCCCGACGCCACTGCCAATCTCCGTGAACGAATCCGTCAACGCACCGACAGTACCGCTGATTGGCTCGCCCGGTCCATCGAAATCGTTCCATGAATACACGCGATACAGCTTCAGATCACCGGGCTTGACCTTGCCTTGCTGTATCAGTATCTCCGCTGCCAGAGCGGATAGCCGCATTGTAGATCCTTTCAGGGTCCACTTCGCCACCCGGTCCTCAAGAATCGAACAGCGCATGTTATGCTTGCCGGCGAGGGGAAGGCTGCGATGGAAGCTCTTGCAGGCATTCACTGCTCCATCCCCTTCCTTCGCCATGCCGTCTGCCATCTTCTGTACATTACGTTGGGCTTCGTCCGTAAGGCACTGTTTGATGCCCTCGGCAAGCTTCTCAGCAGTCATCTGTCTCCAGGGAATCACCTGATGTGCTCCAGCTTTCGCTTCCGCCACCCGTGCGGCCCAGAACGCTTGATCGCCAAAGAAGGGGACAATCATGGTCGGCTTTGCGCACTTCAGTCCAATCGCAGTGGTACCTGCTCCGCCATGATGCACCACGGCCTTGCACTTGGGGAAGAGCCAGTCATGCGGAGTGTTGCCCAGCATGAAGATGCTATCCGGAGTGTTCTCGTTGCTCGTTCCCAGCCCTCCCCACCCCTTGTTCACAAGAGCACGTACTCCAGCAATCTTCACCGCGTCGATGATGATGTTTGTGAAGCTGTTCGGGTCATCCACCACAATACTGCCAAATCCTATGTAGACGGGTGGCTCGCCTGCATCCAGGAAGTCGACCAAGTCTTGCGGCGGCTCGAAGTTCTGTGCCAGCTCCATGAAGACAAACCCAGATATATCGATCTCTGGGCCCCAGTCGTTGGGCTTCGGGACCAGCGATGGACTCCACATGTAAGTGTACGGTACTTTCATGCGATACAGAGCACCTGGCGCCCACAACGAACTGACAGGCTCGAGTCCTAGATCGCGCTGCCGGAACTTGTTGACAATATCACCAAGACCCGACCATGTCATCATCTCGACCAGAGGATAAGACATGAAATTGGCGTAGCTCGCATCCACATTGCTCTTGCCCTGCTTGATGTTCGCAAGCGGATGCGGAAACGCTTGCGTGGGCGAGTAGGGAAAGGTGAACATGATGTGAAGCGGTATGCCGAGTCGCTCGGCGATGTGAACGTGCGCCATCGACGGCGGGTTCGCAATGATGGCGTCCGCGACAAACGGATATCCCTCTCCCAGCGTCTTCAGGTTGTTCGGGTCGCTCTCGTCGTCCGTGGCATTGGTGCAGGCACGCCACATGCCAGAGAACATCTCGCCCATCATACGTCGTCTCCGTCCAATCTCGCCTTCCCGGATTGTCTCGAGTCCGGGTACTAGCCCTGGATTCTTGACCATGAACGCCATCAACTCAGACGGATTGCCTCCAACGGAGAAGAACTCGAGATCCGTTTCCTTTTCAACAAAGTCTCGGAATATCGGGTGCGTTGCCAACCGTACTCTGTGTCCGTATTGCTCCCGCAGAATCTTGCCAATCTTGAGGAAGGGTTGGATGTCGCCGCGACTGCCTATCACCATAATCACCACGTTCATCGCAGGCCTCTTGATAGTAGTATGCAGTGACGAAGCAATCCTCTCTGCCTCTGCTCCAGCATCCAACGTAGGATGATCTGCCGCATGTTGCCGCTGCTTCCGCACCCGCTGCCGATTGGGAATGTCCAAGTGATGCTTGATGGTCTGTCCAAGTGCTTTGGCGAGGTATCCACTATTCGCCGTCTCGTTGATGGAAATATCCAAGCGACCGTCTTTCTCGGAGACCTTGCCTCGGGTGTTGAAGTGTTCATTCCCCAACTTGAAGCGAGAGTATGATCGTCCCTGCTTCGCATTCTCTTTCTCTTGCTTGGCCTCCTTCAATTCCGCCGCGCTCTGCGCTCTCTTTGGCTTGCGACGCTGCCCGGCCTTCGGGGCCTTCTCTCCCTCATCTGAGGATGTGGACTCGGACTCGGAGGACATGGGGTCGAATGCATATTGAAATCCCTCAGGATTCTGTTGCCGACGTGTGAGAGCTTGTCGAAGTGTCGAGCTCCTTCCAGAAGGCTTCGGTCTCTGTGTGCTATCCACGGGAGCAGTGTGTACTCTCTCCAGTGTTCGGTCGGCCGGTTCGCGGTCGAAGTCTTGAGTGGTGTTGCTCTTCGTGGAAGGATCTACATGACCGCCATCCTCTGCTGATCGGTCTGTGGAGTATGACCCAGCGGGCTTGCGAGGTTCGCGACCTTCCATGTTGCTGTCATTCGCAACGAGCTTTTCGCCATCTGTCTTGAGATGTGCACCACAGTCGACGCCCGGCAGGTGCTGGGTAGGGAGAATGGTAGTCTGGCCGTCATCATGTGGCAGTAGAGCTGGAGCGCTCTGATGCTCCGCGGGATCTGAAGACTCCAACTCCGTCTCCATTGGGTCGAGATCCATATCCACCCACAGTATCGGCTCGTTCCCGAACTGAGCGACGCAACATGAATCCAGTGTCTCTCGAATCCACCTTGAGCACTCCAGCAATCATCTCAGCTTTCTGTGGGGAAAGACCCAGTCAGTAGAAAGTCCACCTGTTGCTGACCATTAGAATACCCGTCTGCACATGCCTCTGGCTCTACTGCACGGCCTACCACGCACGTCAGTCGCATCAGCGCGTAAAGTTTCGATAGCTCGTGGCATCGACGTCAACGGACAGCACGGAAGCCTTCTAGCCTCAGCGCCAAGTGAGAAAATGAAGGCTTGATGCGTTCCGCGGTGTCCCCAGGGCAGTTCAAGAAAGCATTCCAAAGTGTGAGTGTGATGTCATCGAAGCGCTCTGCCGGCACAGGCCGAAGTTTGTCTTCGCGGTAGCGACTTCTCACCGTCTTCCGAGGTCGAGATGAGTCTGTCAGAGGCAGTACATACTACTACCACGGCGGGAACGAGACGGATACGAGTAGAGCTAGTGTGGTGCTGCTTCTCTTCCGTACACAGCCGTAGTGAAGTCTGACGACCAGGCTGTTCGGGGTGAGCTGAAGTTTTGGCCCCGGGAGTCGGAGCGTGCCTTGCGTCCGAGACCTGTCCGGGCGTCGATCGCATCATCAAGTGCCTGAGGATGCCATCATTGCAGATGACATGAAGAAATAATCTCGAGGCGGGAAGCTTCCAGCCTCCTGTGCGTGGAGGAGATAGGACTGGTCAGCGCCGTGATTCACAGAAGTAGGTACTCGCTGAGGAACTGTGCAGCTTGGACGGTTCATGTTGATTGACTTGTTTCCACTTTGTTTTGATTGGTACACATTAAATACGAAGGAACTAATACATCTAACAAGAGAGCTTGCCGGCAGTGCTTGGCTCGCTGAATCGCTTCGCGCTCGTGTAGTCCAAATAGAAGGTTCATGTTTTCATGATACAGTACGAGATTCTTTTCCTGCTCCATGGCAGTGTCCGTTTCTGGGTATCTTTTCGGCGCAATCGTGGGCAGTCGTTGGCCATGGTGGGAGGCATTCCATAGCACCTCCGATGACCTGGTCGCTTAAACCTGGCTCATGGCTGGGCCGCTGCGACGGATACCAGGGCGAGCGCTGGAGCTGCCGCCGGACATTTGCAGGCCGGTCAGGACGGTCGTGCCGACGAAAGCCGCCCAGCCAAACCACAGGAATGCGCAAGACGCTTGCGATTCGCGGCAAGCGCCGGAGGATCCGGAGCCTCTAATGACACGGTTGCTGTGAGTGTAATCCTGAAGGATGGTTAGCAGCGAATTGGCTTCGATCTCGATAGGAACATACCGAGTTATTGCAGCTGTGGACACCAAGCTCAGCAGCGAGCGCGACAGCACCGCAGAACCAGAAGAGGTTGTTCAACAGGTCGAGGGTGAATGGCAGGAATGGGAAGACGCTCCATTCCTCCTTGAGGGAAGCCGGGATCAGGAAGAAGAGGGTCAGCATGCCGAAGGCGGCGCAGAACATGGTGTAGTTGTTGATGGACGAGTCGGCGCCCATGGCGATGGCGTTTCCAATCAGGGCCATGATGAGGAGGGCCATGAAGAATTGGAAGCCTCGGAGGGCGAGAGCTACGATCTTGGCCATTGCGACAGGTGAGATTAGGAGGAGGATGTGGAGAGAAGCTTGTCGCGTGTCCTGTCTTATCTTGAATGGCTAGGAGGCGGCCTGTAGGAGGATAGACGATGAGTGGCGCGTGTTGGGTGAGGAGAGTGAGGTAGTCGATGTCAGGCAGAAGATGGAGGCGCGCACAGGGAGAGGAGGAGTAGATGTAAACGGCAGCAGAGGCCCAGCGCTTGCCTGACGTCACTCGCGGCCGGGAGCCCGGAGCTTGGAGCGCAGAGCGAAAGTCAAAGTGAGTCGACGTCGACGTCTTAGTCCCATCATCTCATCATCCGCCCAAGCTTTGTCTGCTGCTGTGCTGTTGGCTTGTGCGGTGTGCTGTGGCGGCTGGAATCTTATTATTCTTGCGGTTGATGCTCACCTGCACGCGCCAAGATCTCCAGCCGTGGTCTCCTGGGACGACGCATTGTGCATCCGCATTCGCATCGCATCGCATCGCATCGCATGGCGGTCTGACTGTGATATGACTCGGGATCTGCCAAAGACGCCACACTCCATGCCTTGCACCACACGTGGCGCGCGACAACGTAACCATCGACGGTACATGTAGCTCCCTTAGTGTGTTAGTAAAGTAGACAGCGATTGCGTCGGCGGCTCTGCTGGTGATGACGCTGGTGCTAAGGTAGACAAGCACGGCGGGTGGATCTCTGCGTGGTCCGTGGGTGTCGCTCTCACCAGAAGACGTCGTCGACGACGCGTTCTGGATCGCTACACGACACTGCAGTGTGCAGTCATCACGGTACCACTCTTGCCTGTGCAGTCTCCGCGCACCGATGCCTTCCTTGGCAGAAACTTTCTCGCCGCATGCATCAACTGGAATCATCATGGGCATGCATCAATGATTATGTAATCCGCGACACGGTCCAACACCCAAACACCTTGGGGGTTAGCTTACTGTACCTTGGGGTTTCCGGAGTTTTCCATCTCCGACCTTCTCATTCCATTCTCGCTCTCAAGTACCTCTGCAATTCACGAGAAGTAGTAAGTGATCTTCTCGCCCAGAATTGGGTCTTTCCCAAATGGCACGGCTGGTATTCATTGCAGGTCTGATGTTGATTGAGTCCAACGATCGATTGTTCTCAATGGAAATCTGAACAATGACCGAATACGACATTCATTGTCATCTTCATTTCAATAACGCGTGAGTGGTATCTCCTATCAACAATGCTCCGCCTAGTTGCTCTGCATCCCTGCCCTCCCCCAAGCCATGCCAGTGACCGGTTCTGTCGATTCTCTCACCTCTCCTTCCCAAGCGACGGTGAAACTACGTCGCATCCACCAGATGCCTACTCGTCCCTTTTTTCATCTCGCAAATCTCTCAGGCTGTTCTTCACTCCCAAAATGTCGCTCGGCGTCACTCCCCCGAAAGCCTGTCCTGGTCGTGGTGCTCGAGCTGCCCGTTTCTGTCGCTCGCTCTCTGCCGTCAGCTCCCCGAGCGCGCTCGCCGTCAACGGGTGACTCGCTGCACTGCGCACCACCTTGTCATTCGCGCTCACGTGCACGCTCTGCCGCTGCGGCCTCGCAGACGGAGCCTTCAGCTCACGTTTTGTCCAAACCCTCTAGTCATTAGCTTCGGCCAGCTGAATGATCAGTCTACTCGACACGTCCAGGAAGGGGAAGGGACTGGTAATCTCCTTCTCCTCCTGAGTACGTCCCGCTCCCACGAGCTGCTCGCCGCTCTCGTCTTCCTCGAGGTCGTCCGAAGTGTAGCCCTCGGGCGCATTGTCTCGCTTGATGACGTCGCTCTCGTTGCTGCCCGTCACCTCGCGAGCGAAGCGCTTCACGAGTCGCTCGTAGCCGGCGCACTTGAAATCGACGAGGAAGAAGTCCTTCTCAATGGCGTAGAGCTGAATCGTCACATACACCCACACGCTCTCTTCTGGCCTGGCAGCATCCGGATTCGTGCCGGCACTGTACACCGAGCCAGCACGACTGTTGGTTCCTGTCGACGGCGCAGGGCCAGTGGCGGCCACGTTCTCCGAGCTGCCAGCTGCACTCGAGTTGTGGCTAACGGTGTTCGAGCCCGATGACATGTGCACGGAGCTGGGTCTCCGGTCGTTCAGATCGACGCGCGAACTGTGAGCAGATGCCGGGTGAGGCACGCCGGCCGGAAACATGCCTTCCTTTCTGAAGCGAGCGTTGATGACCCAAGGATCCTCCGGAATCGCATAGCCCCAATCGTTCCATTTACCGTGACGCTCCCGGCCTCGGGCCTCCCTCTGCACGTCACGATCGTTCTGACGCTGAGCTCGGCGTCGCTCCTGCTCTTCGTGCGTTGCATACTCTGGATCCGTGCCGGACCCTGGGTCGGAGTCACTGTACTCCGGGCTGTTGCTGCGAGATCTGTCGTCGCGCCTCTCGGGACTACCTTCGCCGCTGGCAGGCGCGCCAGGCTCCTTGAGCTTGGGCGTCTCCCACTGTGCGCCCATCTTCTGGAGAGCTCTATAGATGGCCAGCATGGCTTCCGAAGGCGAGTTACGGCTTCGGATGCCAAACTGCCATTTGGTGGGCTTCGACTTCCTAGAGTGCCTGCCATCAGGAATGCTCGTCATTGGCTCCGGCTTCTCGTGAGGGTGACGGTGTAGGTTTGCGGAGCTCTTGCTGTGCGGCTTGAGGCGGCGTGCCGTGGCGTCTTGTTCTTCCTTCGTCCTCTTCCCTTCTCCCGGCCGGTGCGCATCATCCTCCCCAGCAGCTGGCTCTGACGATTTGTGGACTGTGCCACGCATGAAAGCCGCATGGTAGCCTGGAAGCGATGATGGTAGAATAGCAACGGTGGATGCGGGAGAGCGCGACTCGATGATTGAAGAAGATCCGGTGGAGCCGTGTCGTGGATGGTCCATATTCGCCATGGGTGACATGGGTGGTCGCGGAGAGCCTTTGCCTCGGTTGGATGGCGAGTTCAACATGCTTCCAGCGTGGAATGTTGGCGGTGAGCTGCCAAAGTCTGGCTGCGCCTGCTGCATGCTCGGGTTGGTCTTCATCAACTGATTCTCCCTCACGATCAAATACGCATCCTTGATCGCACTCGGCTCATCCTTCATGAGAGCTTCTTGAACGTCGTTCGGAGCATACCCCATGGTCTTGCCCAGCTTGCCAACTACGCTCTCATGGAGCTTTTCTTGGACAGCAGCGGGCTTGCCCTTGGCCAAAGCATTGGGGTCAAATGCTTTGTTTGGATCCACGCCGGTATCCAGGAAGTCCTCGACCGGCGGTTGAAGGTACGCCGCAAGACCTTCCTGGAACCAAGAATCATTGCGAATCTCCTGGATCGTGATTCTGTTGACCGGGTTCACTTGCAGCATGCGCCTAATGAGATGCACAGCACCCGAGCTCAGGTAGTTCGGAACCGCATAGTTACCTTGAGCAATCTTCTTGAATAGCGCCGGTATGTATTCGTCGTCGAACGGCAGGCGGCCGACCAGTAGCACGTAGAGGATGACACCACAGCTCCAGACATCAACTTCCGGTCCTGCGTAGAGCTTGCCGCTAATAACTTCCGGAGCCGCGTAGTTTGGACTCCCGCAGCTCGTCTTGAGGAAGTTGCCGTCGGTCATGATGTTGCTCAAACCAAAATCGGCAATCTTGACGTTGAGCTGTTCGTCCAAGAGGAGGTTCTCCGGCTTCAAGTCGCGATGCACGATCTTGTGACGATGGCAGTACTCCACAGCACATACTATCTGCTGGAAGAACTTCCTCGCCTTGCCTTCCTGCATCTTGCCGTGTTGGACAATGTAGTCGAACAGCTCGCCGCCGGCATACTCTAGTACCATGATGATATCGTTCGGCGTCGTTATCACCGTATACAGTTTGATGATGTGAGGGTGCCGCAGCAGCTGCAGATACTGGATCTCGCGCTCAATCCGTCCGGCCATGTCTCGTGTTACGAGCTTGCGCCGCGAAATGATCTTGAGGGCGACCTTCTGACCCGTCACGACATGGTTTGCGAGCTTGACCTTTCCGAAGGAGCCTTCTCCCAGTGTTTTGACGATGTTGTATTGATTGAGTC
Organism: Lecanosticta acicola; assembly: GCA_963674455.1. Classification (NCBI taxonomy): domain Eukaryota; kingdom Fungi; phylum Ascomycota; class Dothideomycetes; order Mycosphaerellales; family Mycosphaerellaceae; genus Lecanosticta; species Lecanosticta acicola. Next base: position 128,782 of record CAVMBE010000065.1, read on the forward strand.
TCGAAGGTAGCGATTTAGGATTCTGGTGTTGCGGTTGGCGGACGATGGGCGTGCCCTGAGGCGGAGCTTGCGGTGGCTGCTCTGCGCGAGTGTCTCTGGAGCCGCGGCGCGGGTCGATGGAAATGGACAGGTCTTCATCGTCGAGAGTGGAGGTCATGATGGCGACCGGGTACTGGCCGGCGGTCCCGGCGCAGTCGCGTGGTCAGTCTCGTTGCGATGGGACTGAGTCGTGGGTATGGGCGTGGAAAGGTGCAAACGTGAGATGGGCGAGGAAATGACTCGAATGCGGCTCGTTGTTTGTCTTGGCTGCGATCTCTAATCCCGGTGAAGAAGCTGTGGCACGTGGTTAGAGATGCGGGCGCGACGATAGGCGATCACAGCGGCGCGAGAGACAGCGGCAGCGGCGTTGGCGTGGGCGGTGGCTGCGATGGAGAGTGGTGGTGGTTGTTCGATGTGAATATGGTAAGATGGTGATGGAGGGGTTCAGAGGGCGGCGTGGAGTGGGAGTGGTCGGGCACTGTCAAAATAGGCTGTGACCCGAGCTGTGCAAGCGCCGCGCGCTAATGACGTAAGGTGAGATCCCTGCCGGCGATAGAGGTGGAGTTGATCTGGGGAACAGACGGCGTGCACATCCGCAGTACATGTAGTTACTAGTCTGCTCCAGTGCCGCTGCCTTCCACGGGCGAACTTGGGAAGAGGAGAGAGCGTCGCGAGGGGTACGGAAGGCACATGAGGTCTGCAGCAGGTGGCCGGCACCTCGCGAAGGGCATGGCGTTCTATTCCCAATCTGGCCGGCACTTGCAGTAAGGTAGTTCGCGGAGCGAGCTTCACATGCGAATCTCAGTTTCAATCTTTCCGTCGGCACGTGAGACCTTGACACTTGCCAGGAGAAGCCTGCCCGCACGCTATCGCCTGTTGCCTTCAGTCCGATTCCGGGCTGCAATTCGAGCACGACATCTCCATCGCTTCGGACCCCTGCGAAGAAGGCGAGGAACACTTCAGGACGGATTCGCTGGCATCTCACATGAAAATGGCATTCATTCACGCCTGCGGCAAAGCCCAAGGTCTGCTGAAGAGACTCGGCTGTGATACTATGGCGAAATCGCCCACCGGACTGCGGACGGACAACTGCGCGCCCGTGTCTATATGTGATCTGACCCGACTGCCCCCTCGCTCGTACCCCTCCGAACTTTTCAGTGAAGCTTGCCGAAACACGGGCCACCGAGCGGTCGTTCAAGTGGGAGAGCACACCGTGTGCTTGGTCTGCTCGCTTGCTTCAGCGTGAGTAGACTGTTTCAGAGCGCCTTCCACAGCATCAATACCCCAAGCAGCTTCATCTTGGCGAGTTACAAGGCGGCACTCGCTGGACAGGTCGTCTCCCTCTTCAATCAGCTCGGTCATAGACAGGCACGAGGTGCAGGTGTCTCTTCGGCCGTGTTCTCCGTGTCGCGGGGAGGGGTCTCCTTGACCGGCTGGGTCTCCTTTGGCCTTGATTTCACGCTGACCAGCATAGCCCTTGCGGCGAAGTTTTGTTAGCGACAGATGTGATGAAGTGAGCACAGTAGCGGGGCTGTACAGCAGCAATGATTCCGAGGAAGCATTCACAATTGGTGGTCACAAATTCATGCAACGGCCATCTCGCAGGACGCTACGCCCGTTTGAGGTCACCGCAGTCCTCGCTGACACCGTGTGGCCGGCTCTGTGGATCTCACGCGCACCAGCACAGCAAGTGTAGAAGAAGAAGGCCGAGCAGACCGGTGAGCAAGCAACGACCCGGGCCGAGCTGGGATCGGAGTCTGTGTATGGGTTGGTTGCTGCAAGCACAAGGTGAGTGCCGTGGATGCACTGTGTACACACTGTGGATGCTTTGTGGGTGTACTGTGGATGCACTGCCCTTCTGGGAAGCCGGTGTCTTCTTGCTCACACCTCAGTGCGCAGCCTCAGTCCGTCAGTTAGTCATACTCAATGCCTTTCCCAGCTTCCTGAGGCTTCGTCTTCGTCTTCCCATTCACCTCCACCGTGAGCGAAATCATTCATCCTTCTGCTCTGCCACGGGACGACTTCGTCAGCACGACTTCCTCGCTGGACGTCGCTGCCGCCAATAAATAGTTAGAAGCCTATCCGCTCACCACCCAGCCCATATTGACAAGCCCCACCAGGCAACGACAATACCATCATTCAGTAAGATATCATCATACGAAGCACCGACCATGGCCATTCCACAGACCTCCGACCCCATTTCGTACATTGTGTACCGCGACATTTCCCCCGGAGAACCATTCGACCCAACGAGCCCTCTTCTCTTCTTCCCACCTAAGGGATCCGACGAGCTATTCGACGCCTTGCGAGTTGCCTTCCCTCAAGTCAAGACCCATTCGGAGCGCTTGCGAGATGCTATCATTCAGTATCTGATCCAAGAGCGTCGACAGGAGGAATTTCAGCTCACGCACCCTTCTCCCGCGACCACAATGAACGACATTCCCGCTGCTTGGCCATCGCTTACTGAATCGTCTACGTTTTCCGGATCTGCGTCCTTGTTCCAGAGTCCAGCGACAATGGACATTGGAACTCCGGCATCCTTCTCATATTCTGCTCAGAACCAGGCGCGAGCCCCACAGATGACTAGACAAGCTTCTGTGGCCACATCTCCCGAACAGAGTTCACCATCTCTGGACCAGATGACTGGCGTCTTCAGTCTTTCGAACTCCTTGCAGCCCAAGCAGAGAGTCCGGAGAAAGATGACTGAGGCGGAAAAGGCTGAGTACCGGAAGCGACGAATTGTGAAGGCCTGCAGCAAGTGCGCGGAGAGGAAGCGAAAGTGCCCTCACAACCAGGCGCAGATGGAGACCGTAACTACATCGAACAAGTCGAGCTCGCGCGTCAGCAAGTCCACGTCGCCCAAGTCTTCGTCCAACTCTTCCAATTCGACCACCCCTCCCGCAGCTCAACAGCAGCCATCTTTCGACGCATCTATGCTCTCCGTCGACAATCTCGACTTTGATGATTTCGGAACTGCCTTCATCCCCACTCAGGACTTCACCATGTTTGAAGATCCGATGGCGGACTTGGACGTGAACAACTTTACCTTCGACAGCTTTACCCACGGCAACGACCTTTTCACGCCGGACGTCTCACCGCTTCAACAGACGTGGCCTCTTGATGGCCAGACAGGAGACTCAGCACTGCTTAGTAGTCTACCTGATAATGTCGCTTTCAACCAATACCATTCCCGACAAGCGAGCGGCCAGCACGTGCCTAGACAAGATACCAGGTTCGAAGACTTTGCTACCGCAGCAAACACGCTACAGACGTGGGAGAGTCACTTTACTGGAGAGAGCTTCCTTCCCAACGGCCGCGACATAGACGGTGATGACGGGGTACTACGAGGACGTTACCTACAACCCGGACTACACGATGGGCACGCGGCCCATGTACACGACGTGGAAAGCAGAGGCTTGAACGTACTAGATCCGAGCTGGAGTAGGCCACAAGAGCCGATGAGACAGCCTTCACTGCCTCAAACAGTCCTGAGGTTGATAGGCACGCAGAAAGCGCTGAGCGCATTCTTGCGCCTTCTCGGTGACCGATCATCGATGACGAGCATATCAATCGAGATTGATAGGTCTGCAAACACTCTGAGATCTCGAAAGGCGTGGCTACCAGTGCCGTCAGGCTCCAGCCGCCTGCCACCACGGGACCCACGAGACTCTCGCATAACAACGAATGCCCCGCAGCCGGTAGTATATGAACATGGGACGTACGATCAGCGCAGTAGTACGCCTCGACTACCGGATTCTGGCAGGCTAGAAGAAAACCCTGGAGGCGTCCGCGCTCGTGCACGCCCTGAACTACGCCCCACATCTACCTCCGTGTCGGCACCACAAGGATCGCTGCAGCAATCTATAGCTCCCGAAGGCTGGCCCACTTCGTCGACAGCACCTGCCGAAGAACTTCGCAATGTCCCATCGTCGTCCTTGCGACAACAGGGACGCACTCAAACGGCGATACAACACCGCCATCCGGACCCGTCACTTGGCGAAGGCATACCAGAGCACGTCAATCCTTCCGTCGAGCTATACATGGCTCGTAAGCGGATCTCCATTGGCTTAGCGACGAACTCGCGCCGCAACATCAATGGCCAAATGCCTCGCGTCAGCACGATGTCTGAGGTCTCCATCTCCGCTCCGGATCATACAGCCAGCAGCAGAAGCATATCCTCCACATCTTCGACTGTCAACGGCGGTGCGTACCCGCGGCAGGTCGAAGGAATTGCTCGAACAGCTGCTATCTCCGGCGCCATCTCGACGGCTACTATGCGCTTTGAAGGCCCGTCGAACGACAACACATCCAGCGTCGCCGTGCGAAACTGCTCCACCGCCCGGAATGGCGTCCACGACGGCCGAACATCGAATGCGAACAACGACATACATGGCCGCCACTCAGAAGCCGAAATCCAGCAGCCTGGACGCAAGCGTGACACGAACCGCTTCAAAGACCACCATGGCAGAGATCCCAGCTGGGAACTGCTTGTTGGACTCGTCATCGCACTACTTCTGTCAGTGGTTTGGTGCGGTGCCGTCACGCATTCTTCCATGTACTTGCTCGCGCTCTCTGCCCTCTGTGCTGAGGGTAGCGTGCAGGAACAGGACGGCGACGGCCTTGAGGCTGTGCAGTGCACGGGAAAGAACAGTTGGTGGTTGACTGCCTACCCTTTCGCTTTTGCTAGAGGTTTAGCAGCAAAGAAGACTGGAATCGGCAAAGCCGCAGATTGGTCGATGTATCCTCATGGTGTTTCGCCTTTGCTGCGTTCCTCCGTTTGAGCTCGCTCGGCTGAGCTCGAGCGGCGACTGAAGTAGCTGCCTTCGTTTTCCAGATGTTGCCGGTGCTGCGGTTCAGCGATCTCCTTGATGTCAAGAACTTACGATTTTCCTACGGCGTTCCTTCAAGACACCCATTGGTGTATGAGAACAGGAATCAGGTGTGGTAACAGAGCAGATCGTTGAGACTTGGTAATGAAATAGAAAAGTTCTCCATTGATTTCTCTCGCCCATCATCTATGTCATGTCCATGCGGTCTCGCCATCTCATGCAAATTGGTAATAGTCTATGCAAGCGCTCTCTCTACACGATCCCTCAACTCGTTGTGTCCAACACTTCCACTCTTCAAAATCACCACTCCCTGCACCTTTCCGCTCTGCACTATTTTCACAAATCCTGGTGCGACCTCGTTGCTCATCACATCCAGACAGTTTAGGACCTCGTCCTTGCTGATCGGATTCCGCAGGCTCTGCTGTAGCTGCTGCACAATGGCTGGCATGCTCATGCTGTGTCTCCCTCTTGCGCCGACGAGGAGTGACAGTACCCGGCCTACATCCTCGACGCGGTGAAGCGCGGCTTTGCGTTCGAGCTGCTCCTGCGTTGGACCAGCTGGGAGCGTAGAGGCGAGTGTCTGCTTCGCGAGAATGCGGTCGAGAAGTGCGGAGCCGCGAGTTTGAGTCGAGGCTGAGGATGCTGCCGGTGACGATGCTTTGGAGGACTCGTTCTTGGCTGTGGCCTGGGCTCCTTTGAGATCCGCTAATCGTTGTTGTCCTCGTGCGAAGAGGGGAGCGGTCTTCTCTACTACTGCATTCTTGACGATCTCTGCCAGAGGAAGCTGGGAGACGAAAACAGATGCAGTGCGATTGCGCTTTGCTTCCGATTGCCAGCCACGCCAGGCTTTGAGCAGTTCTTCTTCAAATTCTTCATTCATCTTCTCCTCTTGCATGTAGCTCGTTGCTCGTTTCTGTGGAGGTAGCTTCCGGACAAGGCAGATTCCCGCCCGGCCAAAATCTTGCAGTAAGAACTTCTGTGCGGTGGGCTGGGCGAAGGCCAGAAGACGCTGGATGTCTTGAAGCTTTACGGCACGCTTCTTCCAGGATTTCGTGACTATCGGTAGGAATACATTGATGTCGACGGGAGAAGATGTGCCATTGTGTGCGTAGTAGATGGCGAGCGAGGTCAAGAATGATGCATACAAGCCCTGCAGGTCTTTGAGCTCGGACGGTAGGGTGAGATTGATCTTGTCTTTGGCCTTTGGCGGTGTATTCGGAGGAGTGTCGAGAGCTGGTTCCCGACTCGAGAGCGCACAGGGGATAGCGGCGGTTTTCGAGCCAATCCTGAGTCTGTCGAAAAGAGTGGCAGCGGCACGGGAGGGTGTCTCTGCTGGAGAGGGCGGGATGACATCCTTTACACGTTTATGACGAGGAGTAGAAGGAGCGACCTTTTGCTCGACATGCTTCTTCAGCTGAGGCTGAGCCGGCGCGACGACAATCTCATCGTCTGTGTCTTCGTCTATCTCTCGCTTCCGTTTTTCCTCTGATTTGTGCGCAGGCTTCGCGGCGGCTGCAGGAGCCTGGACCGACTCGCGTAGAGGATCTCGCTTCTCCTTGTTTTCATCTGATGTAGTTGCGCCCTGCTTCTTGACCGTGCCAAAGGCATTAATGCTCCTCTGCGTCTTGGCCGACTTTGTTTGTTTACCGCCTTGTTGATCTTCAATGGCAGCGGCCTTGCGCTTTCTTGCGGCGGGCATGTTGGGAAATTGAGTTATGTCGAGCTGTATGATGGAGCGTATTGTATAGATCGAGAGGGATACTTGTCAGCGGTGTTGATGTGGGACGTTGGTATGATGTTTGTGAAGCAGGAAGTTCTGAAAGAGAGTTGGCTGGGCGAAACGCGAGTCGCGAAACTAGCGCGTCGCGCCTAATCTGGCTTGGCCCCACTCGCTCACGACTTCCTTCCAGGTTGAGGTAAGTTCCCTCCCTCGTCCTATAAAGCATCAGGTGCTTTAAGTCGATATCCCGCGGATGCCGATACCTGCCAGCAAACTCGCACCGGCTGCTACCTACGAAAGGGGCTCATTGTCCGACCGCACACTGGGCGCCGCCTGCTACCGATCATGTCACTGAATAGTACTAGAGGTTGTGATGATCCAGTCAATTCGTCTGGCTGTGTCGTATTCTAACTGCCGAACACCAGAAATGTCTTGCGGTCCGGAACTACCACAGCCGTCTCGCTTCCCAGTCATCTGACCGCTGCGCATTGCGACCGTGCCTGAGCTCGCACTGGCAGATGACCAGGATTAGGAGCAAGCAAAGCATGTCGACGCTGTCTTTTCTGGATATCCGAATGACTCCGCGTGCAAGCTGTGCCTAGGAAGCCAGAATCGGTGCTAAGCGCCACTTCTCCGGATGCCATCACGGGGCGCCTCGAGCGTTGTTGAAAATGCGACCTGGTCCCCATATCGATTGTAATAATGAAGCGCAGGCAAGACAGCGCCTTCGGTAGATCATCAGTACAAGCAACACGAGATGCCCGACCATCCCATCCCTCGACCCAGCCATTCTTCCAAGCGGTATACTTTCCTTTCTCTCGACAGCAGTAATGCGCCTACAACGGACCGGCCAGAGAATCTCGACGAAAAGGATTCCTCGACGGAGAATGACGCGGACCATATTGAGGTGCAGAGATCCTCGTTGTCACCGATCGAGTATCCAAGAGAACTGGACATTGACCTGGAAACGAGAGGTGAACGTGAGGGATATATACTGGATGTCAACGTCTTGAAGCAAGTGACTCCGAAATGGGAGGACTATCAACTCGCACAAGATGGAAAGACTGTGCTCATACCCCAGCCGAGCTTGGATCCAACTGACCCTCTCAACTGGAGCTGGTGGAAGAAACATACTGTGCTCCTTCTCATCGCCTGGGCGGCCTTCTTACCCGATTATGGCAGTGCTACCGGAGCTGTGACCCTCATTCCTCAAGCAAAGTAGGTTTCCAGGACACTGCAGAGTTCCCTGTACTTACATACTGCGATGTAGGGTTTGGGGCATTACGCCGGATAAGGTCAACCACTCGCAGGCGGGTAATGTCTTCATGCTGGGTGCGGCAGGTCCAATTGTTGTTGCACTGTCAGCCTACTTTGGTCGTTTGCCTGTTCTCTTCTGGTTCATATTCCACTCGATTTGGACTGCTGCCGGATGCGCTGGAGCAAAGACTTTCAACACCTTCTTTACCTTCCGTGTCCTGAACGGCTTCTTCTCAACTGTTGCTCAAGGCGGGGGTGTAATGTTCATAAAAGACGTGAGCATGCGCATGCGCTGGCGATGGCCCCAATTAAAGTGTCTCTGCTTACCGACTTGGGCCTACAGATGTTTTACGTGCACGAACGTGCGCGAAAGATCAATGTTTGGGCCACCTTCTTCATTCTCTCACCGGTAAGCTTTCCAACATCCTGCATTCGTAGCGAGATTCCACTGACCGAAACCAAGTATTTTGGACCGCTGATAGCGGCTTTTATCATCACAACTCAGAATTGGGACGTAGCATTTTGGGTATTCACTGCCATGGTCGGTCTCTGTTTCATCCTCATCATCCTCTTCGGCGACGAGACTTTCTACAACAGGAAGGTGCCTCCCGAGCAACGTCCTGGACGAGCACCTGGTGTAGGCGGGCGGATCTCGCGACTCATTGGAATTGAGCAATGGCGTTCTCGCAGACAATGGAGCTCCTTCAAGCAGGCGTGTATGAGGCCCGTCATTGTCCTTCTGAAGCCGACGGTCTTCCTGTCCTGCACATTCTACCTCTTCACCTTTGCGTGGGCAGTGGGGATCAACACCACCCTGACGATATTTGTCACTCCCCTATACGACTTTGGACCGAAGCAGATTGGATATTTCTATTTCACCCCGGTCGTCGCTGCATGCTTGGGAGAGATGGTTGGGTATGGCCTTCACGATCAGCTTGCGCGATTCTTGACACGGCGCAACCCGGAGCACAAGCTGGAGCCTGAATACCGGTTGATGGCTATCTCCTTTAGTACGCCATTCGCTGTCACTGGGCTTGTAGTAGTGGGCTTCGCGCTTGAAAATGCGTGGCATTACATGGTGACGGCTGTCGGCTGGGGTTTATATGTCTTCGTGAGTCTTCTCTGGATGCATTCTCACATGGATGATTGCAAGAGCTGATGCGGATCCAGGGCATGATGGTGACATCGGTGGCTCTCACCTCGTACAACTTGGACTGCTATCCCGAAGGTGCCGGGGAGACCGGTGCCTGGCTGAACTTTGCCCGAACGACTGGCGGCTTCATCGTATCCTACTTTCAAGTCGACTGGGCGAAGGCTCAAGGCACCAAGAAGAGCTTCAGCATCCAGGCCGGCATCTGTGCGGCGGCGTATTTTGTCGTTGTGTATCTCCAGATATACGGCAAGAGGCTGAGAGAGCGTGCTGGCCCTCTACAGTTCAAGACTGACTGAGTCGATGATTAGTGTTGGGATGTGTGTCTCTATGAACATGACTCCGGGAACTGTAGGCGTTTGGATGAATCATGTGCAGGGCAGAATGATGGTTAAATCCATTACGGCGGCAGTGGAACGTCAGATAAGCCTGAGTCGAAACAAATCAAGCATCGCAAACGGACCACGCTGTCGGTACCGGCTTCCCTTCGACGCGCTGCCCTGCCATTATTGCAACATTTCTCGCACCTCGACTTCCCTAATAAATTTTTGGACACGGCATCGTCATCTGACGGACTTGCAATGCATGCAGATGGATCTTCTCCCGCATCTCGGGTCACATCTGCGGCTCATTATTAGATGATGAGGGACATGCGCAATATCCGCGCCTTTCCCGGAACCCTTTACACCTTGCAGCCAGCAGGCCCAGCCTTCTGACTTGCCCGCCGGCCAATCCTGCCTCTCGCTGCTGCACGTTGACGAAGATAACGACGCTTGAAACGGGATGAAATTCATTAAGCAAGCGCCCCGTGTGGCTGGGAATAGAAGTGCGGCTTGCAGATTTTGATGCGATATGGTAAAGTTGCTTACATACAATCAGTCTAACGGCTGCTGGCGCTGCTTTTTATTCTACCGTGTGACGAGCCACATCGTTCCCCTGCTTGCTTTGATCTTCCTTCCTTGTCCGCCTCGAAAAGCGCTACCGTATATCTCGACCAACGCCACGCCGCTCTTCCTCCTCGACGTTTTTTCTGTTCCTTCCTCTCGACCTTGGCCACCAATTGAGCGATTCACGAAGCTTGGTTATCACACGACATGGCGGGCTTCATCAGCTAGCGCGACGTCTCACGCGCTGCTTCGCGTCTCGGTAATCATCCAAACCGCGTCTGGACCTGGATCTTGCGAGGCGGATTATTGTTCTTGACCGAGGCTGCATCGACGACATGGCGGCTCACTTCGCGTGGCTGCAGTGTCCATCTGGAGAGCACGATGCGAGAGACTCTGCACATCCCAAGCAGCGCAGCAGGCCTCTCCCATTGCGCATGCGCACCTACAGCGTCACCGGACTCTGGAGCCCGGGATTCGACGAGAAGCGCGACGGAGTGCACGCAAGGAACAAATCGCTATCGGTCGCTCACGATGTATCTGACTTCAGCCCTACCGGCTTGGGGAGGATTTCCGACGACGAAGACGGCCATGTCTCTTCCGACGACGACGACGAGGAAGATACGGGAAGGACGTCGCTCGAGGAGACTTCCGTCTCGAATTTCGCCGACATCTCGGGAATGTCGCTGTCACCGGACACGCCACTTACGAGTATTGCCAGCGAAAGAAGCTCACTCGATTGCGACGACGGGCCTAACGTGCTGGCCTACGACTTTAGTCGGATCGACTATGAGTTGGAAAGAGCCAAAGTGTTGGGCACCGGTCTCTGGTCTACGGTCTACCTCGCCGAGCAGAAACGTACTCAAGCCCCTCGATTGTCCGCCTCTCTATCGCCGAAGAAGTCTCCTCGCTGGTCTCGAAAGTCGAGAAGCTCTTCTGCCCCGACGCTCTTCGCCGTCAAAGTCCCCTCTCGGCAGGACGCCAAGGAAATCTTCGACCAAGAAGCTCGCGTGCTGACCCATCTACTGAGACGCCCAACAGCGACCCAACACATTGTGTCCTTCTACGGACTGGACCCACGCAATGGCGCTCTGGTCTCCGAAGCAGTGATAGGAGGCTCTCTTGAGAACCTCAACGGGCGTCTCAAAGTCATGACAGAAGTCGCGCGCCATCTCGAACTCGTCAACATCTTCCCGGGGATTGCCTACGATCTGATCAGCGGTCTCACCTTCCTTCACCACGAGGGAGTCGTGCATGCGGACATCAAGCCGGGCAATGTACTGCTGGACGTCTCGGAGCATGCTACGCAGCAACAACCGGTGATTCGGGCGAGGTTCATCGACTTCTCGGCTGCTTTCATTCCCAGCAGAGGCGATTCGGCATCTAATGCCGGAGGCACGTGGGATTACATGGCCCCGGAGCAGATGCGGATTCAGAAGGATCTGAGTACGCCGACTTTCGCGTCGGATGTCTGGAGCTTGGGGATATCACTGCTGTACATTCTGGTCGGTGACTCGCCGTACTCGGCTGCATGCGCAGGGAATGTCTTCATGCTGAGGGAAGCAATCAAGACGGGTGACCCGTTGCAGTTTGCCAGGATGGATCCCGTCGCGAGGAAGAGACTTGCGGCGTGTCAAGATTTTGTTGATATCTGTCGACAGGCCTTGAAGAAGGATCGCGAGATCAGGACGAGCGCGAGCGCATGGCTGGCCTTTCTGGAAGACTTTGGCGCTTGAGGGAGTGATGGAACGGGTGAGCGCATGGTGCAGTATCTGCTGCCGTCTGATGAGACCTCGGGCCGCTCTATATTGATACCCATACTTGCAATTTGACTGTACTTCTCGGTTAGCCAAGCTGTACGAGAATGTTGGACGTATTTGTGTGCTCATTTCTCCCATGTGTGTGTGTGCCAGATCTCGCGCTACCTAGATCGATGCCGTGGAGCTGGCCGAAGCAATGCTGTCCGTGCTCTTGGTCGCGCCAGAGAGATCCTTCTTGCCCACCACAACACGCGAACACCATGAACACCAACTACGATTGGCACCGCCTTGCTCTCTCGACAAGAACTTCTCTTGCTCCCTCTCATCCTCGTACTCCTTGACGATTGCCCCTACTGGCATTCTCTTCTTGACTTTCGTCTTGACCTTGCCCCCTATCCCGACGATCTCCTGCGTGCTGTAGCTGCTGCCATTCCAGTGGCGGCCTTGCACTTCCGCCTTGGCCGTCTCGGCGTGGAGAGCGGCCAACTCGGCAAAATCGCACTCTACATCCTTCTCCACCATCCTCGCCGCGAGACAATCTCTCGTCCGGCCGCATTCGACTCCCTCGTTGCCTTCACCCAACCCGGCCCCTATGCCTCCACAGTGAGAGTAGCGCGTTCGCCACTTCCATCCACGCACATACGTGGTATCGTCAGTTCGCATCGTCAGCCCACAAGGCTGGCAGATCCAGACTGCTTCTGGGCAAGTACACGGCGATCTTGCATACGTACGTTGCTGTTGGTCTTCAACGTCGCCGCTGATGTTGCTGCTCCCGGCGCTGCAGCAGAAGGTCAAAACTACGTCGGCACGCTCTCATGCTCGGGCATACTCGCCTCGTGGACCTCCCGTCTTCTCCCACGATTCGGGTGATGGTCGTTAGCTTGTCGAGCGGCGATTTCATGCAGGCTCTGCAGAGTCGGCGGTGCCGCAGGTCTATGAGCTTGGAGGGTGGCGGTTTGATGACGCAGTTCTAGAGGGTGAGAAGAAGAATGTGTGAGTTTCGCTGAAGGGAACGATGGCAAGAATGAGGGACGGGCAGTGCAAGCTTCTTTCTCGTATGAGTGTGATGACTAGAGGGTGGTGGTAGTGGTAATGGGTTGATTCGGCATACTCTGCAGATGATCTTGGAACAGCTTCGACATTCGCCGACCATGTCCATGGCGCAGGCGCCGAGTTTGCCGCCGGTGATGCGTCCCACGTTGACGCCGTTCTGACCGTATGCCGTCCAGACCTGGTGGCTCGCGTGCAGGGCATTGCCCAGCCGCTTGGCGGGATCCGCACTCTCGTTCTCACAGCGGAGGGCTCGGGACATGAGCAGCTGTCGGTGATGCAGAAGGTTCGCTCGGACCTGATGGCATGTTCGCGATAGTTCGAACAGCGAGGTGAGGTCGAGATAGCGCGCGAGAACGGATACGATGCTGGTGGGTCTGTCAGGCAGGACTTGGGGAAAGAGGGCGGGGCTTGGTGGTGCGGTGCCATGCAGTGCCTTTCACGGATGGGCGCGTCGAGGGAAGCGGGCATCTTTCAGCGATGCGCCGCGTACTTACGGATAGATGGACAGTGCAGCAGAGAATTGATTCATGTTGGGGTTCGGTCTGCGGTCACTGCCTGCCAGTGTCGCCGAGGGGGAGGCATGGCGGCAGGCCTGATAGGCGGCAGGACCAGCCTCGCGCTCCCCAACTTGGTCGAGGTTGAGCAGTCGTACCATGACGCCTCCAGGACGCCGATGCGCTCATTGAATGGAAGAGAGGACGGGAGGGATTGTGGGAGGGAGGGAGGGAGTTGAGAGTGCATGAAGCTGTGGGTGGGCAGCATGTGGATGTACTCAGGTACGTACAGACAGTATTACGCCACCATGAAGTGGGATATGTACGCTGAAAAGAAAGTCCTGAGACCGGGGAAACAACCGAACCGGCAGGCGCACGACGAGCAACAACGAGCGTACGATGCTTTGTTGGAAATGTACGCACCGCACGCACGCATTGAATCGCGTCGACCTCGCCGGAGCTGCAAGCGATGCTATATCTTCATGAAGAGCCACTGCCATCCAGAGACTACCTACTGCTCGAGCGCCATTTGCAAGATGGCGATGGATGTTCTAGAACAAAAAATATAAAGGTGGGTGGGAGCATCCTCCGTTCAGCGTGTCCAATCAAGGCGCGGACTGCTGGTGAGAGAGGCAATCATCCGCCCGGATGTTCCCCTCGGAATGACGAAGCGTGAACCAGACGGCCGGGTGGGGGTGGGGCATACACGTGCCCAGGTGCAGGGCTCGCCAGACTAAATTTGGACCACCTCCTCGCTCCTTCTCCACCACGCCCCACGCGGCGATGATGGTTATTCTTGTTACCGTACAGTACATCCATTGTTATTCTTAGCCCCTCACGTTCCACTGCTGCGCCGACGGGGTCCATCTGCCCGGTCTGACCCGCATCCGCATCCGCATCGTGGGCGTGGGCTGCTTGACGACGACATGCAGACGAGACGATGCAGTGGAAGCAGCGAGCGTGGTGCGACGGAAGAGACAGACAGTGAGGTGGTGTCCCGGCGTCAGCTAAGCGCTCTGTCTTCGCGTGCCTGCATATGTTATGTGTACGATACGACGGGACCGTCCACTGCGTACCACCGTCCACTACGTACTGCCTGCCACATGCTGTGCTGGACATTCATTCATGAGACTGGACGGAGGGCTATGGCACCGGAATGGAATGGAATTGCATCGGTGCCGGCGCAAAGCAGTACTGGTGTGGTGCAGCTGGCCAATCCTTCCCGCCCGCTAGAGTACGAGCCTCCCTCCCCCCTCCCCTTCTTCCCTCCCGCATCTTCGCCGACGCATCTGCTGAGCTGCCGACGCATCTGCTGAGCTGCTGTGAGGGAGTGTCAAGCTCGCTCACCACCTCACACTTGGCGTCCGACACTCACCACTGCGCGCGCTCCGCCTCGCCCATCTATAATCATCTCTCTCTACCCATACCTACCATGAATGCTGATGCTGCTGATGCTGCTGCTGATGATGATGACTGCAGTCCACCGTGATTCTTCCCCTTGCCTCGCTAGTCTGCGCTGTTGGAGCCGGCTTCCTCTTCCTTCTATCCACCCATTCCATTCCATTCCCTCTCCCACTCCCCCCTTCGGCTGCCGCACCTGGTTTCTATCTTCTCCTTCCAACCTGCATACCGCATCTCCTCTCCGCTCCCATCTGTTGCTCCGACTGCGCCTGCCTCGATGCTCCTCAATCCTTCCCTTCTCTGCACACACTCCACTCCTCTTGGCCCTCCCGCGCCACTCCAAAAACGTCACCCCGTCCAACGCCAGTCTGCCCTCCTGAATGCTTGACCCTTTGCGCTCGAGGCGGAGTCGGTCTGCTGTTTCTTCTCTATTGATCCCTCTTCCACCTTGATATATCCGACCTCGCCACCATGCAAGACGCCCCCGGTCCCACTCGTCACTCATCCTCGACACAGGAACAGGATATCGCTGCTCAGGGCGCGGAGCGATCTTCCTATACGACCGAAAGCACCGAAGCAGGTCCGAGTGATGCGCCTCCAGGGTCTGGAAATCCAACACCAGTGAACCCATCCGTCGGCCAAAGCGGCTCTATCCGCGAGACCACCGAGATGTATCGATCCTCGACACCTCCAGAGCCATCCAGCTCGGGCTCCATCAAATACACTCGCACTGGCCGTGTCAGTAAGGCGACAAAAGGGCAGCGAGTGCACCATTGCGTAAGTGCAGCGGATGTGCTTCTCACGTCGAGGAACACGCTTACACCTTTCGTTTGCTTACAGGACGAGTGTGGAAAGGTAAGCTCGTACCATGTCCCACCGGTCGCGGTCAAAGCCGTCCTGCGGGATTCGACACCACCAGCATGAGATTTGGACAAGATATGCTGGCTCGCAAGTGCTGACGTCGGACAGACCTACACGCGCGCGGAACACCTGAGGTATGATTACACATCATATCTCTGCCACGCATCCACAAGGGATGACGACTGACGTCTCTCGCAGACGACACCAACAGAATCACAAGCCGGGCGCCTTTCCTTGTGACGTTGCTGGTTGCAATCGCTCGTTCCATCGCGAGGACCTGCTCGTCAGACACAAGGCTCGCCAGTAGGTTCCTTTTACACAATTGCTCACGCGCCGTACCTGACAGCTGAAAGCAACGATCCAAACAATTCACCAAGTCGACGGCAATCTATTGGCAGCCTGTATTCTGTTCCAGAGGGTGGAAGTGCGGCTCCAGATCCTGCGCCAGACATCAGCCTGGCATCCGCCACGGAATCCGCCGTCGAATCTGCGCCGCTCAACGAACCCTCCACTCGCGATGCACGACAGTCCAACGAACCTTCCAGGTACCAGCTTCTTTCCACAATGTCTCCTTCTTCTCTCTCTTTCTTTCAGTTCTTCAATCAGCTTTCCTTGTGAGTTTGACAGAGAGACCGAGCTCCGTCGCACGAGCGCCCTTTCGTATTGCTTATATCTCATCTCACCTCTCCCTTCTCGATGCCAGGCTCGTCCATGACTGGAACAGTTTGCAGCTGACTCAAGTGCCGCAGAGCCCCCAAACGACTTCCAATCCCTCACCACGAATTGGGGTTGCTCTCGGGCGGCGGTATTCCGATCTCGGTCGAGGATGGACTTGTTCCCTTGACCAACCCCTGGGATCGGATTTCTCTATCACCGGACTCCTCCGATGACTTCTCCGTGCTTCCCTGCCAACCTCATTCGTCTCGCGCAAGATGCCCATCCGACGCCTCCCTCCTAGGATACAGTCAGCTGCACAGTGCTTCCCGCTCACCCGTTTTAGCTGGGTCTGCTGCCATATACCCCTCGCAATGGCCGTCGCAGATGAGTCTTGGTCCGAACTTGAACACTTGCATATACAATAACCCGAACGTTTTTCCTTGCGCGAATTGTCAGAGCATAAATGTCATGTCTTACGACACTTCAGGTGCATTGTTTGCTGCCGCTCGGGACTGCATGGAGAGAGCCGACTTGGACTTACCAGGCACAGCCTCTCTGCGATCTTCCTCCAGCCATGGGTTCGAATTCCTGAATGTTCCGGATCACTCTCTTTACCTGGACTCCTACTGGAGTAGGGTGCATGAATTATATCCCGTTGTCCATCGGCCAACCTTCAACCCTGAGAGCACTTCACCCCTTCTGCGTGCGGCAATGATCGCTCTAGGCGGACAGGCACTGGGCGACAGAACTGCTCTTTCCAACGCACGCGTGCTTCACGAGAAGTGTGTGAAGGTTCTGAAGAAGGTGCGTTTCCCAAGCCCCATGTCCGATTGGGAACGAAGAAGCATAGTCAAAGTGCAACAAACCACAAAGAAGCCTTCATTCACATTCCCACCGGGTGCTTGGCCTCAACCTGAAGCTTACAAATTGCAGCGCACAATCAACAACAACCACACGTACCGCGTGTGCGACATGCAGGCTATCCTCCTCATCGAAGTCTATTCCGTCTTCAAGTCGCGCCGCCCGCCCCTTCAATTCTCCGATCAGTTTGAGCACACATACCGGACGCTATCCCGCGACTACAACACCGTCCTACGGGCATCATCAGAACCACCATCAGAAGACAGCTTTCCGGATTCGGCCTTCGAATCTGGTTTGCCGACGATTAACGCCTTATGCAGGCAACGCCTCTTGCTTGCATGTTATCTGGTTGAGCAACAGTCGAACGCTTTGTTTGGTCGATCTTCTGCTATTAACTATGGGAAAGTCAGCGAGTACTTGCCATTTCCGAGCCCTCAGATCAGCTGGGACACGCCTCTTGGACTCGAGCCCGATGAGGCAGACACTTATCCCTTTGATCAATTAAGGGACGCCCTGGGATCGGTACAATACGTCTCCAGCACACCGCAGGAACGCTGTGATGCGTTCAGGTCTTCGCTGATGATCGCCAGCTGTTCGGATCTGGCCAGTGATGGGTTCGATGGCGCTGATGATTACCAGCTTCTCCTGTCAACTGAAAATTCGTCCCGAATGAGGCTTGCCCACCACACCTCCTTGCTATGCAGGAATGCGCCTGTGAGGGATCTGCTTGCGGTGGCTGGAGAGAGCTGGATCATGGCCGAGAAACTAGGGACACAGTCGGAATTCAGTACAGCGCAGATTGAGGTGCGACAATGGGCTTCTGGAAGTTCCTCTCCCCATGGCCATTCAATTCAGCGAGCCGTGGACCATGCTTTGAGTATCCTGGCTATCCATCAAGAGGTACCTCGGACCGGGCTGCTTTACCAAGAGTGGGCCCTATATCTGGCCACCGTTGTGATCTGGGCAAGAGCATATGTTTCACATGGCGAGGCTCGAGTTGCTGGTCCTAGCTTGTCCGTGGCGGCTCTGGAATCGAGTATCTCGTCCATAATTTCTGCAGGCCCCGTTGCCGCAAGCGAATGGCCTGCAGCGTACAACGTCCTTCTCTGGACGAAGGCCAAGATCGAACAGGCTGATGTACCACACAATTGTGGACTTTGCAGCGGGGCGTTGGATGTACTTGGCAAGCTCGTGGCTAGAGGAGGTGACAACGGATGGGCTTAGACACGCTTTGCGTGAGAAGTTGGTTGAATAAGTGCTTTACGTTAGATTACATTCGGCTGTGGCAGGTACTGTGGGAACGTCTTCTTGATATCAGCGTGGCATCTGCATGTTATATCCATAAGTACGTCGTCGACAATGTCATATCATCTCGCTACCTGTGCTGTCCAGGCGACTGTTTTCGAAGCCGATGCATGTGATTAAGAAAGGGCCATTCACCCACGTTACGTTAAAGCGCGTGGCGTACGAAGCATGGAAGGTTGTGGAAGATGACGTCGGGAAGACCCTTGTCGCCTTCCCCCCAACTTATCACCGCGCGCCATTTTGGTCACCGTGAGAGTGATTCATTTCGCCGGGTGCCGAACCGAAAACACCACACCAACTCTTCACACGCGACCAACTTCTCGAGGCAAACATCAACCACACAAACATCCCCTATCCCTTCTCCAACCAAACACTCTACCGCCAAAAGACTCCCAATCTCTTTGGTACCCCACCAACCACAACAGTACCCCACTTCAGCAGCCTCACAACCGACAGACACGATGAGTGACGACTGGAGCGCGGTGACCAAGATTGGCAGCAAGGTCCGCGGACCCGGCACTGCGCAGCGCGAGACGACCATCAAGGGTAAGAGCGCATTGAACGCGGCCCAGCGAAGCGGCGCCGTCATCAACACGGAGAAGAAGTTCTCGACCGCCAACGTAAGCATCACCTACCTGTCATCGGCAACAAGAGCCATATAGGATGGATGGGGAGACTGACATGTTGATCAATATCTGCATCAGGCCGGCTCCAACCCCGAAGGCCAACGCCTCACCAAGGTCGACCGCGCCGACGGCCCCGTTGCCACGAAGAAGGTGCCCGAAGAAGTCTCCAAGGCCCTGTCCCAGGCGCGCAACAAGCTCAAGAACCAAAAGGGCGCCACCATGACACAGAAGGACCTCGCGGCCAAGGCGAATGTCGATGTGGCGGCCGTGGCGGCTCTGGAGCGGACAGGCGCGGATTTCCCCAGCATGGATGTCGTGCTGAAGCTGGAGAAGGCGGCCAACGTGCGGCTGACGGGAGCCAACATCGGAGAGCCCAAGCTGGGACCCAAGAAGAAGGCTGGGGACAGCAAGTAGGCGAAGACGAGAGACGGTGAAAGGTTTGAGACAAGATGGGTGGTGGCATTCCTTCTCGATGCACTCGTCCCGGGTCCCAGGGCTTGAGATACTGCTTGCTGAAGCACACGAGTACATCATGCTCTCACGACTACACGGCTCGTTTTCTCGGAGTACACGGACATGAGACGATATTGTTTATTGATCAACGATTAGCGACGGGCGATTTAAGCTCGGCAAGGCATACAAGTCTGCGAATGCATGGCTACAGGTTCTGCAGTGGCTACAACACAACACTTGCCCCATGTACAATCTCGGCATCCAGATCAAGTATGCAGAGGATGAATGACATCTGTGTAGAGGTCATGTGACGTGCCGTTCCTCCGCGATGAAAAAGACATGTATCCTGGAAACGCTATCTGCATATTGGGGGTATCTGTAATCTGTATCTCACAGCCCAGCAATCAACTCCGTGGTCTAATTCCCATGCTCCCTCCACCACAAGACTGTGCAGGCCCGAAACTTGACGCCCAAACGTCAAACTTCGTGCCAGCGGAACGCTCAAACAACAAATGTCACTTGCGAAATACCGTAATGCGTCTGTAGTCCTCCCAGTGCAAAGTCTCTGGCAAAACAATCCTGATCAGACGTGCCTTCCTCGCTTGCCCCCTCTTCCACTGCCGTTGTTTCCTCCTCCTCCATCCTTGCGATCTCCGCCTTCATTGACGCCCGAGATATCGAAGAAGTCCTGGTATGGCAGCTTTCGCTTGCTTCCGGCCCCGGTGCCGAGATTGAAGTTGAGGGTGGGAAGACGGGTTTCGGCATTGTTATTGCGCTTATGGTGTCGGGTGGCATTGCGGCCCGATGAGCGAGGTATTATGCGGACCGTCTCTGTGCTGGAAGCATTCGAGGACGCTGTGGACTGCTGCGGAGGCGTGCTGTTATTGTCGAGCTCCATATCTCTGTCGTGGTTGCTGGGGTATGCGTGAGATGACTGGAAAGTGAAGTCTCCTTGCAGAGGGGTATACTGCTGCTGTTGTGGTGGCTCGGAGACGACACGGCGGTGTGGCAAGGCGGCATGGTCCTCCGTGAGGTCGCTGCTTGAGTTGACGAGTGGGTGGTGTGGTGGCTTCCTCTGCACTTCCGGACTTGAACTCCGCTCGTCGTCCTTGTCATCATCCTTTGCTGTACTACCGTCGTCCTCGTCGTCTGCGGTGGTGCTGGAGGTCTCCGTGCCTTGCCGTGGCGCTGGTCTCTCGCCCTCCAACCTCTCAGTCGCCCATTGTCTCACCCGCCAGCCCTCGCCATCCATCAGACCCAGATTCTCCTTGTCCAGGAACGCCAGGAGGTCGTCGAGAGCATCCTGATACCCGGCGCCTCTAGCACGTTCTTGAGACCTGGCAGCGGTCTTGTAGAGGTTGGTGACGGATAGAGCGGCGGCTTTGAAGTCGCCCAGGATATCGGAGGTGGGCTCGTCGGTATTGCGTTGTCGGGAGGAAGCGCCGGGCAGCGAGGTGGATAGATGCCGCATGGAGTCCATCGTGAAGGAAGGGTAGCGGTGTGAGAAGCGATGGTGAAGTGAGGCTCGGGCTCTTAATCTGGCGGCCAGCAAGGTGTCTCCGGGCGCGGGCAGTGTGTGTACGAGTGAGGTGTGACACAGTCAGCTGCCGGGAAAGATGACGATGATGCAGGCGTCGTCCGCTCGTTGTTTTTGGCTTTCGGTGCGATGTTGCCGCCACTCTCCGCCTAGACAGCCTGCTGGGGTGGTGATGAGAGTGATTCTATTGTTGAAGGCGTGGTGTGATGAAAGGAAGACAACGACGGACAAGTTGGTGGTCGATGGTGTACTCCACATTCCAGTCTCTGTCTGTCTCTCGGCCGAAGTTCTAGTCCTACGGCTCGTGCATTCACACGACACAGCGGGCCGGGCGGGGCGGGGCGGGGCGGGGCGGGGCGGAAGAAACGAACAGCACGAGTAGGAGTCCTCCCGGTCAAGCGGTCTCCGGTGTGCTGTCTCCCCGTCTTGCCCGTCTCTCCGTGTCTCTCTCTCTGCCCGGCGCTGCGTCATGCTGCGACAGAAACATTTGCTTGCATGACTGCGGACTCCCCACCACTGATCTCTCTCAGTCTCAGTCACAATTGACATGCTCTCCTCCCAATAATCACACCATCGCCGGCACGCGACAACATTGACATGGCCTCGGTCTCATCCCTCGACCAGGACGTCAGGAACCTCCGCCTGTCGCGCTACACTCCCCAGGCTGCCAACGAGGCCCGCGCATGGATCGAGCGCACTCTCGGCCAGTCGCTGCCCAACGGTGACCTCCTCGACGCGCTCAAGGACGGCGTTGCCCTCTGCAAACTCGCCAACCTCGCCATCGCTTCCCAGCATGCCGCAATCAAGTTCAAGGCTAGCCCGATGCCCTTCATACAGATGGAGAACATCAGCCACTTCCTCCGAGCCTGCGAGATGCCGCCCCTCAACATGCCCGCACACGACCGCTTCCTGACCGTTGACCTGTTCGAACAGAAGGACCCCGCGCAAGTCTTGCAATGCCTGGGCGCATTTAGTAGACAGGCCAACAAGATCAATCCCTCCAGATTTTCCACGACCATTGGCGGGAAGAAGAACGGTGCGGCCATGTCGCCCGCCACGACCGGCGGAAATGCTGGCTTCTCAAATGGTGGCAGCTTCAGACGACCAGCCAGTCCCACCAAACCATCCGCCGCCGTGCCTGCCTCTTCGACGCGTGCTATGAGCCCTGCCTTGACTGGAGGGTCCACTGGTTCGCAGAGCTCAGCCAAGTCACCCTCGGGTCCCGTAAGCAGTTGGAGCAAGAGAAGCGATGAGGGTATAACTTCACCTGCCTGGAATATCCACCAGTACGGCTACATGGGTGGCGCGTCGCAGGGGAACCAGGGCATCAGCTTTGGTGCAAGGCGCCAGATTACTAGTCAGGCGCCTTCCGTGCCGAGCTTGGCCGGGAAGGAAAAGCTGCGCAGAGAGAAGGAGGCTGAGGTGGAGAGGCAGCGCCAACAGCAAACCGAGGAGCAAGAACGTCGGCGAAGGGCTGCTGAAGAGGAGGAAGAGAGGGCGAGGATGGAGGAGGAGCGCCAGTGGGAAGAGGAAACAAAGAGACAGCGAGAGCAGGAGCGCAGACGGCTGGACGATCAGAAGCGCGAGTGGGAGGAGCAAGAGCACAGATGGAAGGAAGAAGAGGAGGCCCGCCGAAAGGAGGATGCGGCGTTGCGGGCTACCATGTCTAAGAAAGCGCCCGAGAAGCCGCGGGTACCGAGCTCCAGCATTCTACGAGGGCAGACGTTGGCAGAATACCAGAAAGAGCAGGCTGCGCTCTCGAGGAGTGCAAGCAGTGCAGCGGAATCGGCGGAGACCCCCGAGCAGAAACGCGTGAGAGAGCTTGAGCAGCAACTGGAAGAAGCTCGAGAGCGTGAGCGACAGTACCAGGCCGAACGCGAAGATCGCCTCCGCAAAGAGCAAAAAGATGGGTCACGACCGGGTACAGCGGATGCAGCTAGGCCACAAAGCGCGCACGAGAGCGATGTGAGCTGGGCGGGCGACGAGCGGGAGTATCTTCGACAGCAATGGCAGAGCAGTCGAGAGACACCATCGTCTCGGCCGGGCACCCAGCAACGTCCTCTTCCCACGCAACCTCAGACGGCGCCTACTCTCCCTCAGCGTGCGCTGCCAGAACATACAGCTCAAGAGCCTCTCAAGGAGTCGAAGCCGCCCACATTACCATCTCGATCACAGCCGTCTTCATCGCCGTTTGGGACGAGACCGCTATCCACTCCCTCCAAGGATTCCGAGCCCTTCGAACCGGAGCAGCGCAAATCTAACAGGACTGATCAGTTCCTCGCAGCAAACGCGCCGCCTTCAAATCCAGGTCCACGAATATCCTCAGCGCAGGAAGCTGGTGACACGTCGCTTGAGCAATCTCAGCTTCGCGACAGCCGCATTGCATCACAACAGAAGACCAAAGCTGGTGGCTGGGCGAGCAAGTCGCTGCTTGAACGCGAGATGGAGCGAGAGCGTGAAAGGCAGAAGGAATGGGAGGCGAATCAACAGGCCGTTCAGAGCGCGCCTCGGGACTCGACTCAGGGTACTGGAGAGGGACAGGCGTGGGATGTCAATCAGTACGGATACATGGGAGGAGATTCGATGAACAGAGGTAGCTCTGTGGGAAGTGGGATCAATATCGGAGGGAGGAGACAAATCATTGGACCTAGGCCGCAGAAGTAGCATCGGGAATGCCCAACTTGCATGAGGATTACGAGGTGACGGAGTAGGGGCTTCTGAGGGCAGAGATAGATGTCGAAACGAAGCACTGCGCGTGTGCAAGTAACCCCTTTGTTGGTGCTAACTACGCTCGTTCCAGCCGGCGGTTGACTTGTTCATCTATGCGACGATGGCGAAGGTACGTGTGTTGCCATGAACGGTACTGTGAATGCAATGTGTGGTCCCTGCGTTACGGCTGCACGGCCCTGAGCTCCAGCTCAAGTCGATCTCCAACTTCCATTCTCATCCCGAAGATTCGAACGCTCCATCACAACAGCCTCACGCTACAAACTCCGGTCTCGGCCTCTTCACTCTCCCCGTCAGCTCAATCTGCGCCTCTTCGACAATGCCCGAACCGAACACTACCCTGCGTAGCCTCCAGGACGATACGAAAATCGAAGACGTCCTCGCTCAGCAGCAGAAAGACTATGACTGTCTGCCCTGCCGTCTCATGGGCAGCGCGGCCTTTGCTGGCCTTGGCATTTATTCTTATGGCTCTGGCATGTCGCAATTGAGAAAGAGAGAGCTGGAGATCTTGCAGAGCGGGAGTAGGATTGGAATGGGCCCAAGGAAAGCAGGGATTTATGTTATTAGTGGCATACTCGTGGGATTGGGAGTCTATCGGTTGAAGTATTAACGGCGAAAATCTCGAAGAGACGAGACCAACGGACGCCTACGCCTAGGTCGTGTTCCCGGTGTCTTGGAGGAGGCCGACTACGAGCTTCGAAGTCTCGAGTGCCCGGCGAGGACGTATGGCAAAAAACCTCTGAGACAAGCTTCTCGTGTGGACTGCGTAGGGCGCGTGATGAGATCTGCGTGGGCTTGCAGAAGTTCGGTGGAGCCTATCAGCCACAGCCCAAGGGATGTCTCTTCGGCGTGAAGTGAATACCCGTCCAGAGCGAAGCGGAGGAAGAGATAATCAGGACAGTGTGTGCGGCAAAGCCGATTAGCAAAAGTCTCATGGGAGAGGCGTTACGCGGGCAGAAATCGAGTTGGGCTTGCGCATCACGCCTACACCGAGCAATGGCAACTCGGGAAAAGATTCCAGGGAGCATTCAAACCGCCAATCCGGCTAGCACTTACGTGAGTAGTATGTGAGAACGGCAACAGTCAAGATATTGAGCCTTCTATCAAGCAATCAAGAGCCTGAACGGTCCACGCACGCACTTCAGATACCTGTCGAAAAATGTGTGCCAAGAAGAGAAAGTCATCACCGCCCGGATTGCCACTGTTACGGCTCGATTCAATCTATGCGGACAAGTGTGGTGGAGTGCAGGGCTGCCCGCACATATGACTCCGGCAACATGGTCCCCTTGGCCCATACCGCTTCGACAGATGCGGTAACCCGTCTTTTGGGCCTGGTGTCTGCAGAAAGCGTGCACTGCAAAACCGCAAGCTCGAAGCCTCATCGCCTAGGCAATTTGATGTTGCACAAAGCGAGAGAAGGAATTGTATCATTCCGCTGAATCCCACAGCCAAGTATATAGAGGTTGCGCTATTGCCATGTACTATTGAATCAACGTGGCCTCTGGGAAAAAGAAGATGTTGATGGGGGACCCATATTCCCCTGCTGCGATGTTGAGGGACAAGGCAGCCTGCAAGAGCAAATGGACAAGTCTGATAAATAACCCAAATTTGTTCTTTGTTGCCCTCTTCGCTTCGTAAGTCTCCATACACAGTTGCCACTTACCTGAGACAATGCTGATTCTCAACCTTCTAGGCTTGGGCATGGGGTAATAAACCTTACCAAGAACGCTGGTTTCGAGGTTGCTAACGAGATAGGCACATACATCTTCTTTGCCGTGTTCCTCCTCGGCGATATCGTTTGGTATTGCTCTTGCATACCAGAGACCAAGGAGACCACTTTAGAAGACATTGCCAGGGTGTTCAAATGTTACACTGACGATGCGAGTAAGCACTTGATCGCAGAGTGTCGCAGGATCGTAGGCCTAGGAAAGAGCTTGGAACACGTTACAGTGGACGAGGCAAGGCGATCATCGACCATCGAGAAGGGTTCGGAAGCGATGATTGAGGCGGTGTGTGATTGGAAGATCGATAGAGTGATATCGAAGCTTGACGACTTTCCAAGAGCTGGACAGCAATGTCGTCTCCGATGCAGACTAGTCAGACTTGGATTGCTCGCAGCTCGAGCAGTCTGGCTGTCCAAGCTGTCCGCTCGAGATATGAATGCCGCATCGGAAGTCATATATTCCTCCTCCACGACAAGTCTACTGCTACAACCATTGATCTGCTCCTCAATGCTACCCGAACGAAATAACAATGCGATATCCTTCCTTCCATCCGCGATCTCCGCAACGCCAGATGCGGTTGTCGACAGGGTAGTTCAGCCAGATCCCGGACTGAGCCTTGCGCACTGTGTCCGTTTAGGACTCGGACGACGGGATTTCTGGACACCTCCACTTTCAACTCGACTGCTTAAGAGTACGTCCCCTCATGGCTTGTCGTCGAGCACATGCTCGTCCATTACCCATCCTCTATATCACGATGGTCAATCCGAAGGCACAGAAAGCCGTGCAGGCGTCGTTGGACAAAGTGACAGGAGACTCCTCTACAGGAATCGCGGGTGTCGTCTTCGTTGCAGTGGACAAGAATGGCAACCAGATCGTCGCCTGCCCTTCCGGCAAGGTAGGCCTCACTCGAAATGATCCAATGACTATGGACACCGTCTTCTGGATTGCTAGCTGCACCAAGCTGCTTTGTACGATGGCTTGTATGCAGGCGGTCGAGCAAGGACTGCTCAGGCTGGATGATGCTAAGCAGGCAAGTGCTGTTGTACAATCAGCTGATTGCTCACCCTGACGCCGGCCAGGTTCATGATCTGTGTCCCGAGCTCAGCACTAAGAAGGTCCTGCAAGCGGACGGATCTTTTGTGAGTCGCAAGAAAGATATTACTCTGCGTATGCTCCTGTCCCATACCGCTGGCTTTGGATATGAATTGTAAGCACAGCAGCCGAGCACCGACTCTACCTTGGATGGCTAATCTATCGCCAGTTTCAACCCTCGAGTCCGCGACTATGGCCGACCTGTTGGACTGGACTGTTTTCATGCAAATGTAAGGCATCTCCGTCATTATCATCATCGAAACTAGTCTGATCGTCACGCAGATTCGAGACATACTTGAACAACCTCTGGTGCATCAGCCCGGTGAAGGTACGGTAGACTGTTACTATCAACAGTAGTCCAAGCGACATGGACTAACCTGGGATCGCAGGCTGGGAGTATGGCGTCGGAATCGACTGGGCCGGCATCGTTCTGGAGCGCGCTACGGGGGTTCGCTTGAACGACTGGATTCAAACCAATATCACTCAGCCCTTGGGGTTGAAAGCCGTCAGTCTCTGCCCGACGACGGAGATGAAGAAGAATCTCGCCTTCATGCATCAACGCTGGCCCGGAGATCCACACCAGAGAAGCGAAGAAAGAGATCACATTCTTCGCGAGCCGCTTATGGCCGAGACGGCAGAAGAACGAGAGCGCTTGTTTCAGTCCGGTACGTCACAAAGAAGAGGGAGCTTTTGTCGTTTGCAATTATAAGTGGACCGGCTGCTACCCGCGACAAAAGCTAACGTTTCGTCACGTAGGCGGCGCAGGATGCTATGCCAAACCGGCCGAGTACGTTCAGGTCCTGGCAGCTTTGTTGAATGACGGTGAATCGCCTATCACAGGCGCTCGAATTCTCAAGAAGGAAACCGTCCAGGCCATGTGGGAGAACCAGGTTCCCCGCATGCCGGACTTCGCTCGTCAAGGTATTCCAGATGCAAAGAGAGATCAGACGAACCCAACTTCTGAGCTCTATCCGCAAGAAGGCAACCCACCGCAAGGCTGGGGCCTGAGCTTCATGCTAACTCAAGAGCCGGGGGCGACTGGTCGTGGGAGAAATACTGCTTGGTGGGCTGGACTCGCGAATTGTTTCTGGTGGTGTGACCGAGAGAAGGGGGTTGCTGGGATTATCGCGAGCCAGATCATGCCGTTCCTGGATCCTAACATCCTTGGTCAATGGGTCGCCTGCGAAAGCGCTGTATATGCTAGTGTTTGAAAGATTAGTCGAGTGTAGGACAAATTGTACTAAGCGATAATTGTTTCCGTATAGAGCAAAGGCCGTATAGCGAATACTAACTACTAAGAAGGAACGTAGGAAGCCGGCGCATAGCCTATAGGCATTTAAGGAAGAGTAGATTAATACTACTATCTAGCTAGGGGTACTATAGGACGAGAAAGAGAACATAGGTAGGTAGGTAGTAGAGATACTTAGTATTAAGATAGATATAGGTATAATAGAAGTAGATATCTTAAAAGTTTTTAGTTTCTTATCTATTTGAAATAAGCTAACACTTATATTTAAGCTTATATAGTACTATTACTTAAGTAATAGACTTACTCTAATATATTATTAATTCTAAATTTAGGTAATTTTCTCTGTTTCATTAGTTAACTAGTCTTTTGACCTTTTCTTTTAATATTAAAGTATACTATTAGATAGGAGAATACTATTTAGCTAATAGTAATACCTAAGAAATAGACTTTTTACTAATATTTTAAAAACTCTAAATTAGACTAACTTCTTATACTTTATTAGTATATTAGTCTCTCTATCTCTTCTCTAGACCTTAAAGTATATAATAAGATAGAAAAATACTACTTACCTAGTAGTATTACTTATTAAATAGTCCCTTTTCTATTATTTCTGAAACTCTAAGTTAGACTAATTTTCTCTATTCTAATAGTTTATTAGTCTCTTTACCCTTTACTAAGGCCTTATAGTATATAATAAGTTAGTAAAAAACTACTTACCTCGTAGTATTATTTTAAGGATAGTCTATTTCCTATCTTCTAGAAATCTCTATATAAGACTAATCTTCTCTAGTTTATTAGTCTTTCTATATTCTATCTAGGTCTTAAAGTAAGTAATAAGATAGAGAAATACTACTTACCTAGTAGTTCTACTTACGAAATAGACCTTATTATAATATATTATAAACTCTAAATTAGACTATTCCTCTCTATCTAAGTAGTTTATTAGTTTTCCTATCTATTACTTAGGCCTCTAAATAGTGAATTAGATAATATAGTACTACTTACCTAGGAGTATTATTTAAAAATAGTACCTGTTCTAATATCCTTTTAAACTCTATACTAGACTAACTTTTATACTCTATTAGTTTCCTAAACTTATAGGTAGAGGATAGAATATAAAATTACTATATATATAGTAGTATTACTTTAGGAATAGACCTTCTCTTAATATCTTAAAAACTCTATATTAGACTAATCTTATCTATTCTAATAGTTTATTAGTTTTTATACTATTTACTTAGTCTCTTTAGTATATAATTTAACTAAAAAATACTACTTACCTTATAGTATTACTTTAATAGTAGTCCTTTCTATAGTATCTTAGATATCTCTAGATTAGACTAATCTTCCCTATTCTATTAGTATACTAGTCTTTCTAGCTTTTATCTAGATCTTAAAGTAAGCGATAAGATAGTAAAATACTTCTTACTTAGTAGTATTACCTAATAAGTAGTTTTTTTTCTAATATCTTTAAAATATCTAATCTCGACTAATATTCTCTATACTATTAGTATATTAGTCTTTCTACCTTTAATTCAGGTCTTAGAGTAAGTTATTAGATTAAAAGATACTACTTACCTAGTAGTAGTATTTAAGAAATAGATCTTTCTATAATATCTTTTAGTCTCTAAGTTAGACTACATCTCTCTATTTTATTAGTTTATTAGTTAGTATATCCTTTCTATAGGCCTTAAAGTATATAGCTTACCAGAAAAATACTACTTACCTATTAGTATTACTTAGGGAATAGATATTCTTCTAATATCTTAAGAACGCGAAATTAGACTAACTATTTCTATACGATTAGTTTATTAGGTTCTCAAACTATTACTTAGGCCTCTAAGTAGAGTATTAGATAATTAAATACTACCTATTTAGTAGTATCACTAGATAAATAGCCCCTTTTCTAATATCTTAAAACTCTCTAGGTTAGACTAATATTTACTATTTTATTAGTTTATTAGTCTTTCTAACTATTAACTAGGCCTCTAAGAAAACGATTAGAGAATAAAATACTACTTATATAGTAGTTAATTATTATAAAATATATAGTCCCCTTCCTAATTTCTTAAGAACTCTATATTAGAGTAATGTTATCTATTCTATTAGTTTATTAGTCTTTCTAAGTACTATTTAGGCCTATAAATATGAGACTAGATACTAAAATACTATATACCTAAGTAGTATTACTTAGAGAATACTCCTCTTCTAATATCTAATAAACTCTAAATTAGACTAATCTTTTATACCTTACTAGTAGATTAGTCTTTATACCCGTTCTTAGACGTTAAGGTATCTTATTAGATAGTAAGATACTAATTACTTAGTAGTATTACCTAAGGAATAGTCCTTTTCCTAATATCTTAGAAACTCTAAATTCAACTTCCCTTTTTAATTTTCTTAGTTTATTAGTCTTTATACCTTTTATCTAGAGCTTAAAGTATACTAGTAGATAGAGAAAGACATTATATCTAGTAGTACTACTAAAGAAATAGACCTTTTCTAATATTTTAGAAATCTCTAAGTTAGGCTAATCCTCTCTATTCTAATAGTATCTTAGTCTGTATACCTTTTATATAGGGCTCTTAGCTTAGATTAGGAGAAAAAAATACTAGTTAGCTAGGGGTACTACTTATATAGAAGATCTTCTACTAATATCTTAAAAAGTCTAGATTAGGCTAATCTTATCTATTCTAGTAGTTCCTTAGTCTTTCTACTATTTACGAAGGCCTTTTAGTAGATAATTAGAGAAAAAGATACTACTTACCTAGTAGTATTACTTTAAGAATCGTACCTTTTCTAGTATTATTAAAAATCTAAAAACTCTATATTAGACTAATTCCTCTTATCTTATTAGTCTAATAGTCTTTATACTTTCTCTCTCGGTCTTTACGTAAACGATTTAATAGATAAATACTACTTAACTAGTAGTAATACTAAATAGATAGTTCCTTTCCTAGTATCTAAAAAATCTCTAAATTAGACTAATTTTTACTATTCAATTATTTCATTAGTCTTTAGATATACTATTTAGGCCTCTAAGTAAAAGGTAGGATACTAAAGTACTAAATACCTAGTAGTATCACTTTATAAATAGTGCTTTTTCTAATATTTTAAGGAATACGAAATTAGACTAATCTTCTATGATTTATTAGTATATTAGTATCTCTACCTTTTATTTAGACCTTTAAGTATATAGTTAGATAGAAATATACTACTTATATAGTAGTAATACTAGATAAATAGTCTATTAGTATTTTCTGATATTCAAAAGACTCTATTATAGACTTATTTTTCCCATCTTATAGGTTTATTTATCTTTATACTATTTACTTAGGTCTTTAAGTATATAATTTAACTAAGGGATACTACTTATCTAGTAGTATTATCTAAGAATTAATTCCTTTCCTATTATCTTAAAGATTCTAAATTAGACTAATCTTCTATATCTTAATAGTTTACTATTCTTTCTACTATCTACTAAGAGCTTAAGGTATACTACTAGATAATAAAATACTATATATATACTAGTTTTACTTAAGGAATTAGCCTTTTTTATAATACCTTAAAAATTCTAGATTAGACTAATCCTCTCTATTTTATTAGTTCCTTAGTTCTTATACCTACTATATAGACTTTAAGGTAGAAGATAAGATAATAAAATACTATAAAGCTAGTAATATTACTTATAGAATAGTCCTTTTTCTAATATCTAATAAACTCTATATTAGACTCCTCTCTCTAGTTAAATACTTTCCTAGTCTATATATCTTTTATTTAGGCTTAAAAGGTTAGAAGTAGATATAATGATACTAGTTACTTTATAATACTACTTATAGAATAGATCTTCTATTAATATTTAATAAAAATCTAGATTAAACTAATCTTCTCTATTTTATTAGTATATTAGTCTCTATACCTTTTCTTAGGATAATTAAGTATACTATAAGATATAAAAATACTATTTAGCTAGTAGTAATACTTAGGAAGTAGTCTCTTTTCTAAAGTAAGAGACTCTAAATTAGACTAAGTTCTTATACTTTATTAGTATATTAGTATTTTTACTTTTTCTTAAGACTTTAGAGTATATAATAATAAAGAAAAATACTACTTACCTAGTAGTATTATCTTAGGAAAAGTACCCTTTCTAATATCTTAGGAACTCTATATTAGACTAGTATCCTCTATTTTATTAGTTTCTTAGTCTCTTTACTAAGGCCTTCTAGTATATAATTAGGAAAAAAGATACTACTTACCTTATAGTATTCTTTTAAGAATAGTTTATTTCCTATTTTCTAAATATCTCTATATAAGACTAATCTTCTCTAGTTTATTAGTCTTCTTATACTCTATTTAGGTCTTAAAGTAAGTAATAAGATATAAGAATACTACTTACTTAGTAGTTCTACTTAAGAAATAAACCTTCTTATAATATATTATAAACTCTAAATTAGTCTATACCTCTCTATTTAAGTAGTTTATTAGTCTATATACCTTCTATATAGGCCTCCTAGCTTACGAGTAGCTAGGAAATACTAGTTACCTACTATTACTACTTATAAAATAGATTATCTAATACTATTATAGAGAATTCTAAATTAGACTAATTATCTATATTATATTAGTATATTAGTCTTTCTATATTTTCCTTAGATATTATAGTATATAATAGAATATAAAAAGACTACTTGCCTAGTAGTAATAATAACTAAATAGCAGCGTTTATATTATCTTCAAGATCTTAAAATTAGACTAATATTTACTATTTCATTAGTATATTAGTTTTTTTAACTACTACCCAAGCCTATAAGTAAGCGATTCGATAATATATTACTACTTACCTATTACTATTACTTAATATATAGCCCCTTTTCTAATATATTAAGAACTATATATAAGAGTAATCTTTACTACTTTATTAGTTTATTAGT